>AWOL01S0012283.1:278762-354077 GCA_000715115.1 Nicotiana otophora | reverse complement strand
TTATTATTATTATTATTATTATTATTATTATTATTTCATATAAGTTATTTGTAAGTAACTTGCCTTAGCCTCGTCACTACTCCATCGAGGTTAGGCTCGGCACTTATAGATTATATGGGGTCGGTTGTACTCATACTATACTCTGCTCTTCTTGTGCACATACCGAAGAAGATCCTAGTGGTGCATAGTGAGACTACCCAGATCCAGCTACTTGTGGAGACTTGAGGTATAGTCGCATGGTGTCCGTAGCCCTGAAGTCCCCTTTCATTTCATCATTGCTGTTAATTTAGATTCATACAGTTGTGTTTATTCAGACTTTATTTGTAGCACTCTAGATGCTCATGTATTCATGGCTTCAGATTCTGGGTTATGTTTGGATTACATTATTCTGTATTATATCACCCTATTTTACACTATTGCGGTTGTATTGCTAATAATTTTGTTTTGAATTGTTAAAACTAGTTAAGTAATTTAGCTAATGTTGGCTTGCCTAGAATGCTAGTTGTTAGGCGCCATCACGGTGCCGAGGGTGGGATTCTGGGTCGTGATAAGTTAGTATCAGAGAACTAGGTTATCTAGGTCTCACGAGTTATGAACAATCTTAGTAGAGTCTAGAGGATCTGTACGAAGACGTCTGTACTTATCTTCTAGAGGCTATAGGGCCTTAGGAAAATTTTTATCTCTTTCATTCTCTATCGTGCGACTTTATTCCATTACTAAAGTTTGAACCATTCTACTCTTGTTCTCTCGTAGAAGAACTCGCACAGTGTCTACACCTGGGCAAGAGCCAGAACCCCTTGTTGCAGCCACTACTAGGGTAGGGGCCGGGGTTGAGGTAGGGGCCTAGGCAGAGGCAGAGCTCAGCCTATAGCACGAGCAACAACACCCATTATGGAGCATCCGATTGATCATGAGGAGGAGGTCCAAGTTCAGACCGCACTAGTCGGACCCCCTCAGGTCCTAGAGGGATACATTTCCACTCCCATACTTCAGGACACTCTAGTACGCTTAGTTGGACTCATGGAGAGTATGACTCGGACTAGGGTGTTTCCCATGGCACCAGCCATCTCTTAGGCTGGGGGAGGAGCACAGACTCCCGTCACTCACACTCCAGAGCATATAGATCGCCTATACTAGAATCTGGCAGCTCAAGCATTTGGGGTAGTTCAGCCCGTTGTTGCTACACAACCTGGGGAGAGGAACACGATGTCTTCTGAGGGATTGATGAGGTTAGATAAGTTCACCAAGCTCTTTCCTGTTAATTTTAGTGGTGCACCTTCTAAGGACCCAGATGATTACTTGGACAATTTCCACGAGGTGTTGTGCAATATTGGTATTGTTGAGACCAATGGGGTCGACTTTGCAATGTTCTAGCTGACCGGTTCTGCCATGAGTGGATGGTAGGATTTTGAGCGGAGCAGACCAACTGGTTCACCTTCACTTATCTGGGATCAATTTTTGCAGTTATTTATGGAGAAGTTTATTCCTTTCACTCTAAGAGAGGAGTACCGTAGGTAGTTCGAGTGCCTTAGTAGGGTGGCATAACCGTCACCAAGTATGAGACCGGATTTGTGGACCTGGCCTATCATGCAGATATCTTGATTCCCACTGATAGAGAAAGGGTGATGAGGTTTATTGATGGTCTTACCTTCGACATCAGGCTTCAGATGAGGAGACGGGGGATCATATTTCTTTCCAGAGGGCCGTAAAGATTTCTAGACGGATCGAGATGGTTCATTGTCAAGATAGGGGCGGTATCTAGGAGGAGGCCTCATCATTTAGGTTGCTTCAGTGGTGCCTCATTTAATGGCGGAGGATTCTTTTGGTAGAGTCCATCCTCCAGGCCGTTTCAGTCAACTCTTTAGGTAGCCCACGATGCTTTGGGTGGTCGTGGTTATCATTTATTTTGTCCTGAGCAGCTAGTATTCAGTGCACCTTTATCTCCAATCAATGCACCACCACAACAGAGTTACTATAATGGTTATCTAAGCCGTCAGGGACAGTATCAGCTTCACCAGCCTCGGCAGTTGAGGGAATGCTTTGAATTAGGGGGGGGGGGATAAGTCACATCAGGAGGTATTGCCGTAGATTGATGAGTAGTAGACCTCAGTAGGGTTCTCGTGCCATTATGCCAGGATCGGTTTCTCCACCGTCGCCACAGCTAGCTAGAGGCTGGGGTCAGGCTACTAGAGGTAGGGGTCGGGCCATTAGAGGTAGAGGGCAGCGAGTTAGAAGTCGCTCGAGGGGCGGATGTCAGAGTGGTGGGGCCTAGTCCTATTTTTATTCATTTCCAGCTAGACCTGAGGCAGAGTCATCTGACACCGTCATCACATGTATTGTTCCAATTTTCCATAGAGATGCTTCAGTTCTATTTGATTCGGGTTGTACTTATTCCTACATGTCATCCTATTTTGCTTTATAGATGGTTATGCCTCATGATTCTTTGAGTGCTCTTGTATATATGTGTCCATGCCAGTGGGAGATTCTATTATTGTAGATTGTGTTTATCGTTCGTGTGTGGTTTCTATCGGGAGCCTTGAGACTAGTGTAGATCTTCATCTTCTTGATATGGTGGACATTGATGTTATTTTAGGTATGGATTGGTTGTTACCTTATCATGCTATTTTGGACTGTCACGCCAAGACGATGACCTTGGATATACCGGGGTTGCCTTGATTAGAGTGGAGCGGGACTCCTATCTATTCTACTAGTAGGGTTATTTCTTATGTGAAGGCTCGACATATGGTTGAGAAGGGATGACTAACATATTTGGCCTACATCTGTGATCCTAGTGCGGGGGTTCCTTCCATGGATTTAGTACTAGTTGTGCGTGAGTTGCCAGAGGTGTTTCCTACAGATCTGTTGAGGATGTCACCCGATGGAGATATCGACTTATATATTAACTTAGCTCCGGACACTCAGCCTATTTCTATTCCTCCATACCGTATGGCCCCAGTTGAGTTGAAGGAACTGAAGGAACAGTTGANGGGGGAATAAGTCACATCAGGAGGTATTGCCGTAGATTGATGAGTAGTAGACCTCAGTAGGGTTCTCGTGCCATTATGCCAGGATCGGTTTCTCCACCGTCGCCACAGCTAGCTAGAGGCTGGGGTCAGGCTACTAGAGGTAGGGGTCGGGCCATTAGAGGTAGAGGGCAGCGAGTTAGAAGTCGCTCGAGGGGCGGATGTCAGAGTGGTGGGGCCTAGTCCTATTTTTATTCATTTCCAGCTAGACCTGAGGCAGAGTCATCTGACACCGTCATCACATGTATTGTTCCAATTTTCCATAGAGATGCTTCAGTTCTATTTGATTCGGGTTGTACTTATTCCTACATGTCATCCTATTTTGCTTTATAGATGGTTATGCCTCATGATTCTTTGAGTGCTCTTGTATATATGTGTCCATGCCAGTGGGAGATTCTATTATTGTAGATTGTGTTTATCGTTCGTGTGTGGTTTCTATCGGGAGCCTTGAGACTAGTGTAGATCTTCATCTTCTTGATATGGTGGACATTGATGTTATTTTAGGTATGGATTGGTTGTTACCTTATCATGCTATTTTGGACTGTCACGCCAAGACGATGACCTTGGATATACCGGGGTTGCCTTGATTAGAGTGGAGCGGGACTCCTATCTATTCTACTAGTAGGGTTATTTCTTATGTGAAGGCTCGACATATGGTTGAGAAGGGATGACTAACATATTTGGCCTACATCTGTGATCCTAGTGCGGGGGTTCCTTCCATGGATTTAGTACTAGTTGTGCGTGAGTTGCCAGAGGTGTTTCCTACAGATCTGTTGAGGATGTCACCCGATGGAGATATCGACTTATATATTAACTTAGCTCCGGACACTCAGCCTATTTCTATTCCTCCATACCGTATGGCCCCAGTTGAGTTGAAGGAACTGAAGGAACAGTTGAATGATTTGCTTGATAAGGGATTCATTAGACCTAGTGTCTCGCCCTGGGGTGCACCAGTGTTGTTCGTGAAGAAGGATGGTACAATGAGGATGTGTATTGATTATCGGCAGTTGAAAAAAGTCACCATCAAGAACAAGTATCCTTTGCTGAGGATTGATGACTTATTTTATCAACTTCAGGTTGCCAAAGTGTTTTCAAAGATTGATTTGAGATCTGGCTACCATCAGTTGATGATTAGGGAATCGGATGCCCCTATGAAAATTGTCCGGACTTGGTATGGGCATTAAGAGTTCTTATATAACGACCCAACCAATCGTTTTGAGTGTTGTAGCCCCATTGCCCCATTTACTACTTATTCTATGCTCAAGTGTTCTTATGTGACTTATCGGGGTAGTTGGTTTGGCTCTGGGGATGTTTTGAAATGAATTAGGATACTTAGTCCCAAGGTTGGAAGCATAAGTTTAAAGTGTTGACCATATGTTGACTTATGTGTACATTGATCCCGAACGGAGTTTTGATGGTTCTGATAGCTCCGAATGGTGAGCTGGGGAGGATCGCGATCACGAAGGGTTGTTGTGGTAGCTGGGGATTTTATTCATTGCATTCGCGAGCGAGTTTCTACAATCACGTATGTTGGGGAGTTAGTGAATCGCGAACGCGTGGGTTAAGTCGCGTTCGCGAAGAGGAAAGGAAGAAGTTAGGGTCTCGCAATTTTTGTTCTTTGCAATCGCGTGGGTAGGTTCGTGATCGCGTAGTGTGTTGAGCCTATGAGTCGTGTTCGCATGGGTTTATTCACGTTCGGGAAGGGTTGTTTTTTGGCATCTTGGATTTTGAGCTTCGCGATCGCGAAGAAGAAACACCTGGGCAGAATATAAGTTTCAAAAATGAGGGTTTGAGTTATATTTCATTATTTGATTTTGGGAGCTCGGATTGAGGCGATGCATGGAGGGATTTTAAGGGATTGATCGGCGTAAGTGATTCTAACTCTGATTTGGTTAATATACATGAATATATCATTATTTTCATCATTTAATTAGTGTTTTGGGTTGAAAAATTGGGGAAATATTGTAGAAACTTCATAATATTTAATTTGAGGATATGAAGGTCGAGTTGTGATCAGATTTGAGTAATTTTGCATGGTTGGACTCGTGGTTGAATGGATGATCGGATTTTGTTAATTTTGTTGGATTCTAAGACGTGGGCCCGGGATTGACTTTTTGAGTTGATTTTTTTACTTTTTTAAAGAACTTATCTTTTTCATATGGAATTGATTCCTATAGCTTGAGTTGATTGTATCGAGTTGTTTGTGACTAGATTCGAGGCGTTCGGAGGCCGATTTGCGAGGCAAGGGCTCATTGGAGTAGATATTTGCACAGCTTGAGGTAAGCAACACTTCTAAACTTGGTTCTGAGGTTATGAATCCCTGAATAACGTGTTATGTGGTTGGTGTTGAGGTGATACACATGCTAGGTGACGGGCGTGTGGGCGTGCACCATAGTAATTGCGATCCGGTCAATTCCGTGGTAACATGTGGTTATCAAACCTTGTTGTTACTCATGTAATTCCTACATGTTAAAGTAATTGTGCTACAACCCATGTTAGAAATCATGTTAGGCTATATGCTTATTCTATTGGGACCCACTGGGTCATTTTTGCTGTTGAATTATTTGCTTAGATGGCAATTTTGTACTGAGTCACATCCATCATTTTCATATCATATCTTAGACTCTGTTACTATTTATTGTTGTGTTATAAATCATTGTTTGGGCTAATTGGCATGAGATTTGTGACAACGAGAGACTGGAGAGATTTTTGACTGAGTTGGGGCCTGAGAGTCGTGTTGTGAGTGAGATTTGTGGATCGGGCTGCACGTCGCAGAAGGCCTTATGGCTTATATATGGATCGGGTTGCACACCGTAGCAGGCCTTTTAGGCTTTATTATTGTGGGATAGAGTTGCACGTTGCAGCAGGCCAAATTGGCTTATTGTTAGCGCTTGGGCAGGATCTGCGCCTCTGGAGTCTGACATACCAGCAGTGAGCGTATGTACCCTACAGTGCTGAGTGACTGAGGGTGATGAGCGAGAATTGAGATAGTCAGATTGAGTACTTTGAAAGTGTGAGTACGTGAGGTTTTCGTTGTGTTGCATCACATGTGACATGCACAATAACATGTAGATATAGAGATGTAACATTCCGCATATCATATATACTTGGCATATTTTATCTGTATTGGGCTTAACAGTTAACCTGCAAGCATGTCTACATTTCCTGTACTGTGTACCAACAGATTATGAGTTTCTCTGAGATATTATTGTCATATTTCTTATATTTTATGTACTGTTAAATTTTGTATTTGGACTGTAACGGTTGAGCTCGTCACTTCTTTCAGCCAAAGGTTAGTTTTGTTACTTATTGAGTATATTGGGTTGGTTGTACTCATACTACACTCTGAACTTCTTGTGCAGATCAAAGTACATTCGGGCACAGAGGTTGCTAGTGTTGGAGCTTATCCAGTTCGGAGACTATCGAGGTAGCTGCCTTGGCGTCCGCAGACCTTGACTCTCCTCTTTTTTCTTTTAGTTCTATTTATACTTTTCTACCTTCCTAGAAAGTATTTCAGCAATTAGTCCATGTTATTGTATAGATTCTTATATACTCAGTGACATCTGGATTTTTGGGGATATTGTATTGAGTCGCGGTATTTTCCTTATCAGTATGGATTAGATTTTACACGTGATCTTATATTACTATGTTTCCAAATTTAAAGTTGTGTGGTTTATTGTTATTGTCAGCTTGACTAGTATTGTGATGGGCATCATCACGACATGGGAGATTTGGGTTGTGAGAAGTTGGTATCAAAGCGTGAGTTACTGTCACGCCCGGACCTCGAGGATCGCGACCGACGTCAACCGAGATAATCTGATCAAGCAAGATTGCTAGATTTCCTTCTACCCAACTCACCCATAAATAAAGAGAATATAAAGTTCATTTATTAACACCAAGAGGGTTCATGAACAACACTAATTCCATCAACATTAGTTATTTTATTTATAAAGTCTTAAAGTACACACTTTTTCATTTTTTGAAGTGGAAGATGCAACACACACACAATATTACTATCTTTACTTTCCCAATACCAATAAACAACCCACACCATGTCTACAGAGCCTCTAATGGATATAAAAGAGTACAATGATAGTGCCGGCAACAAGGCTTCGACAATACCTCAAAACATAATACACACCTAACAAAGGATGCACAACCCCGGAATGAAGTGGGGCTCACCAAGTCAGCTGGGAAAAGAGTGTACCGCTATCACTGGTCAATGCCTCCCATTGTGGAACCACCTACATCCATTAAAGATACAGCACCCCCGGCAAAAGGGAAGTTAGTACATGTCGAATAGTACTAGTATGAAAAACAAAACATCTATTCAAGGACATGGAAATACAACATGAATATGATAAATCATGGTAACAATCATATGGATTAGATAGCCATAAAAGTCAAAACAGATTTATTAAGAACTTCCAATAACACTTATAAATTTCAAGTCGGGAATCCTCTACAACTACCTTTACACAGAGCGGCCGTGCCGCCTCACCCCAATGTATGTGGGTGGAGGTGCAATCACAATACCAAAAACTCTACACAAAGCAGCCCCGCCGCCTCACCCCAATGTATGCAGGTTGAGGTGTATTCACAATACCACAACTATACACAAAGCGGCCACGCTGCCTCACCCTAATGTATGCGGGTGGAGGTGTAATCACAATACCAAAACCTCTACACAAAGTGGCCTCGCCGCCTCACCCCAACATATGTGGGTGGAGATGTAACATAATGCCACAACTCGTGTTCCCAAAATGATTATAATATGTACAAAAGAGTTCCCTTCTAATCAACTGTTTGCCACATTTGGCCTTGGCAAATGTAAATTCATAAAGTTTCATCATATGAGAAGTAAGTGTTTAATCACATTAATTTCATACAAGATCTTCTTCTCAAAGGGGTAAAACCTGATTAAGTTAAAAATAGAGAATTATTAACACACGAGGGTTCTAAACCGTTATGCCAATTAGGCGTCAATTCTACTAGTTTGAATACTCCACATCAATAGCGTTCCATGTCCGAATTTTAAACGATGGAGTTTTTCAAGAACACGGGAATTCCAATACCAGAAAAAGAGTTTAGCCTTCATACCTCGCTTTGAGCCTTCCTTAATTCCCTACACAGTTTCAAAAATCCTAGCAACTTCGATCTATTTAGAGACATAGAAAAATTGAACACAAATTAGGAAGATATTCATGATTTCAGCTCATTGGAGCATTTTATCAAACACTAGGTGTGCAAATTTAATTACAAGGTTCTTCCATAAGATTTCCTTCACTCCACAACTAATTCAACACCAAGAGTTTACTCATACTAGTTCAATTACCTCCCCACCATCCTCATAGCTACATGAATGCATAAATAACAACTCCCATACCAAAAACTCATACTCACAATTAACCATCTTCTACCCAAACTCGAAATTGAAGACTAGGGTTAGAACCTTACATCTTGGATGAAGACCTTGTGAGTTTTCCTTTTGAATTCTCCAAGTCTTGAGCAAGGATTGATGGAAAATTAGCCTAGGGTTTCCCCTCTCTCTAGAACACTCTCACTTCTCTCTAAAATATTAGATTTTTGCTTCAAAAGAGTCATTTTACTTCAATATTTCGAAATAGGATCGGGTCAAAAATTAGAAAAAATGAAGCCTCGACGTAGATCTGCGGGCGCATATGTGACCGTATAATGCTTCTGCGGTCCGCAAAATGGACCGCACAATGGCCCTCCAGAACCGGGAAATTTTACCCCACTCTGCAAGTAGTCTACGGTCGACAGACCTATTATGCAGTCTCATAATGCGCCGCAGAACCTTCCTCCGTAATTTTTCATGATGGATCTGCGATGGGTTATGCGGCCGCATAATGCTCCAAAAAAATTGCCCAGATTTCTGCCTCAGTCTGCGGCAGATCTGCAGTCCGCAGATCTGTTCTGCGATCGCAAAAAATGCCCTGCACTTCCAAACATTTTCTTCAACTCCCCAACGCACTGTTCAATCCAAAAATCCCAACATCGGGTTTTTGGTAAATGTTTACGGGGCTTTACATCCTCCTCCACATAGGATCATTCGTCCTCGAATGAGGGTCAAAATTCACCATTAGCACCCAATGTGATTCAGCTGCTATAACAGATACCAATAATTTCAATTTTTGACTAACTCACCAAATTTATAAAAGTTTTGCCAGAGTTTCCCCGTAACTGGGCCTATCCAATCCTAACAACATGTACATGAACCAATGACGTACCATAACATAAAAACAACGACAACCATGGCCTCACGAGCAGTATATCACAAAAAGGGAACACCCTTAACATCAACTGTACAAATGATACATAATTCATAGAAAGTAAACTCTTAAAACTTTCATAGAACACAACTTTATAAATACATGACTATTCAAACAAATGAGGGTATTTCTTCTTCATTTCTTCCTCGGCCTCCCAGTTGACCTCTTCAACCTGTTGGTTCCACCATAGCACATTCACAGAGGCAATTACTTTATTTCTCAATTTACGGACTTGCCTATCAAGAATGACAACTAAAATTTCTTCATAAGTCAATTCTTCACTAACCTCAATAGTCTCAATCGGAACAATAAGCGACGGATCTCCAACCACCTTCTTGAACATGGATACATGGAATACCGGGTGCACTGAAGACATCTCTCGAGGTAGTTCTAGCCTGTAAGCCACCCGACCAATCCTCTGAATGATTATGTACGGTCCGACATACCTCGCACTCAATTTCCCTTTCTTACCGAACCGCATTATACCCTTCATAGGGGAAACCTTCAAGAATACCCAATCATTTTCTTTGAACTCCAAATTTCTATGACGAACATCTGAATAGGACTTCTAACGACTCTGATTAGTTTTCAATCATTCTATAATGATCTTAACCTTTTCCATAGCCTGAGGCATGAGGTCTGGCCCTATCAACTCCGCTTCCCCGATCTCGAACCACCCAATGGGAGATCTGCATCTCCTACCATATAAAGCCTCAAATGGTGCCATATGAATGCTAGCATGACAACTGTTGTTGTAGGCAAACTCTATGAGCGGCAAATGATCATCCCAGCTACGCCAAAAGTCAAGAACAGTAGCTCGCAACATATCCTCAAGCTTATGGATAGTCCGCTCTACCTGCCCATCAGTCTGCGGGTGAAAGGTTGTTCTAAGATTCGCCTGAGTACCCAAAACTTGCTGAAACTTCTTCCAAAATTTAGCCATGAATTGTGCCCCTCGATCTGAGATAATAAAAATTGGAGTGCCGTGCAACCTGTCTATTTCCTTGATATACAACTAAGCATGCTGTTCTGCTGTGTCGGTAGCCTTAACAGGTAAGAAGTGTGCTGATTTCGTGAGTCAGCCCACAATTACCCAAATCGAGTCAAACTTGCGAGGCATGCGAGGTAGTCCTACCACAAAGTCCATATTGAACATCTATCATTTCCACATCGGAATTTCTATATTCTGTGCCAACCCACCGGTCCTTTGGTGTTTGGCCTTCACTTGCTGACAATTTGGACATCTTGCCACAAAGTCCGTTACATTCCTTTTTATATCATTCCACTAGTAGAATTCCTTAAGATCATGGTTCATCTTTGTAGAACCTGGGTACTCGGAATACCTAGTAGCGTGAGCCTCGGTCATGATTCTTTCCAGGAGACCATCCACGTTTGGAACACATAGTCTCCCTTGGTACCTTAGTGTACCATCATCCATGCAAAGATAAAAGGCCATGGTCTTATGTTTATGAATCTCCTCCTTCAATTGTACAAACAATGGGTCGTTGTATTGCTTTTCCTTGACTTCCATAACAAGCGATGATTCTGCCCTATTTTGCACAATCACTCCTCCTTCACTAGAATCCGCAAGATGAACTCCTAGTCTAGCCAACCGATGAACCTCTTGGCCAACGACCTTTGATATGCCTCCAAGTGAGCCCAACTACCCATAGATTTCCGGCTAAGAGCATCCGCTACAACATTAGCCTTCCCTGGATGATACATAATATTGATGTCGTAATCCTTGAGTAACTCAAGCCATTTTCTCTACATCATATTCAATTCCTTCAGTTTGAAAATATATTGAAGACTCGTATGGTCTGTGAATATATCCACATGGACCTCACAAAAATAATGACGCCAAATCTTCAACGCAAAGACCACTGCTGCAAGCTCTAAGTCATGTGTTGGATAATTCTTTTCATGTTTCTTGAGTTGCCTAGAAGCATAGGCTATCACCTTTCCATGTTGCATTAATACACACCCAAGTCCGATTCTTGAAGCATCACAATATACCACAAACCCATTTGTACCCTCTGGTAGGGTCAATACCGGTGTCGTAGTCAATCTTAATTTCAACGCTTGGCAGCTTCTTTCACAAGCATCTGCCCATTGGAACTTAACCGCCTTCTGTGTCAATTTAGTCAACGCAGAGGTAAAAGTAGGTAAACTCTCCAAAAACTTCCTGTAATACCCCGCTAGGCCTAAGAAATTGCGAATCTCTATTGGGGTAGTAGGTCTAGGCCAATTCTTCACAGCTGCAATCTTCTGGGGATCAACCTTAATTCCTTCTCTGGAGACGACATGCCCCAAGAATGTAACAGATTCAAGCCAAAATTCATATTTCGAAAACTTTGCATACGACTTGTGTTGATACATAGTCCTCTCGAACTCTGTGCACCACCCCTAGCTGCACCATGCCCTACGGGTGTTGGGGTGCCTCGAGCTGGAGGAGGTGTTGTGGATGTAGTAGTTGCATAACAAGCTGACTGAACCGCACCTCTGCCCATGATCCGGTGCGACGAGCGTCAATCCCTTTGTATGTGACCCCTCACACCGCACCCGTTGCATATATATAGGTCCATGAAGCAGACCCCAAAGCGCATCCTCCCACACTTAGGGCATGGGGCCTCCAGTGCTACTGGAATTTTACTCCAGGCCGACCCTGCTGGTGGGGTCCCCTGTTGCCTTGACTAGGCCCGGATTTATGTGCACTCATCGAAGACTGAGCGAATGACTGAGATGGCCCTGTTGACCCTCCCCTAAATGCTACCACCAGAAGGACCACCCAAGTTGCCCGCGGTCCGGGCCTTGTTGTTACCCTCACGCTCCCTTCTATTTTTCAGTTTACGATCCCATAGTTCATATCAGAATTCAAGGCAGTTGTAGCGGCCTCATTAATAACCAAAGAGCTAAGGCCCTACAAAAACCGGCACACTCTAGCCACCATAGTGGGCAACATATGGATAGCATACTTGGGAATATGCGCGAACTCCATATGGTACTCCCACACATTCATACTACCCTGCTTCAGGATTTCAAACTCAGCGGCATGGGCCGCTTTACTCTCGGCAGGCAAGAAGTAATCCATAAAGGCACATCTCGCCGGATGGTTCCCCTCCTCACGGGACTCGTCCCACATTTCAAACCAATAATAGGACATCCCTTTCAGGAAGTAGGAGGCAAACTCCACTCCCTCCGTCTCAGTAGCATGCTTAACTCGGAGAGACTTGTGCATCTCATCAATAAAGTCCTAGGGGTCCTTCTTGGGATCAGTACCTATGAACACTGGAGGATCCAACTGGAGAAACATGTTCACCCTGGAACTAGCGGAATCCCCTGGCTAACTAGAAGAAGTAGGTGCAATATTGGATCTCTGGGCTTGGGAGGCAACTATCTAAGCCAACATTTATATGGCTCCCCTAAGATCCCCATTAGAAACACCGGGACCAGAAGCTGGCTCTGGAGGTGGAACTGGAATATCAGTTGGAGGGACAGTTGCACCCTCAGTAGGTGCAGGAACTGGAGTAGTCTGAGTAGGAATAGTAGATTCAGGCAGTGTAGTAATTGGGGGAATATCCTCACCCCTCAGGTGCTCACCCGCATCATCAAATATAGAATCAACTACCACTCCTGGGGTGACATTGGCTCCTTGTCTAGTTCTTGCTTTCTTCCTAGGTGCCATGTACTGAAAGTTAGAGCAAAGCACGAGTTAAAGGAGGAACAATCTTACAATCAACTTTATCGCACGATCCAGAACATCAAAGAAGGGTAATTTTCCTAAATTCCCAAGTAACCTCCTAATTATAGATATGGTCGACAACACACCGATAAGAAAGAATCTACTAGACACGGCTCCGAGACATCCTAGGACACTTTAAAACCTTAGGCTCTGATGCCAAGTTTGTCATGCCTAGACCTCGAGGAGCGCGATCGACGCTCAACCGAGATAACCCGATCGAGCATGCCTGCTAGATTTTCTTCTATCCAACTCACCCATAATTAAAGAGAATATAAACTTCATTTATTGACACCAAGAGGATTCATGATGAACACTAATTCCATCACCATTAGTTACTTTATTTATAAAGTCTCAAAATATACACACTTTCATAGTTTGAAGTGGAAGATCTAACACATACACAATATTACTATCTTGACTTTCTCAATACCAATACACAACCCACACCATGTCTACGGACCATATAATAGATATAAAAGAGTACAATGATAGTGCCGGCATCAAGGCTTCGACAATACCACAAAACATAATACACACCGAACAAAAGATGCACAACCCCAGAATGAAGTGGGGCTCACCAAGTCAGCTGGGAAAAGAGTGTACTGCTATCACTGGTCAATGCCTCCCATTGTGGAACCACCTACATCCATTAAAGATACAGCGCCCCCGGCAAAAGGGACGTTAGTACATGTCAAATAGTACTAGTATGAAAAACAAAACATCTATTCAAGGACATGGAAATACAACATGAATATGATAAATCATGGTAACAATCATAGGGCTTAGATATCCATAAAAGTCAAAACAGATTTATTATGAACTTCCAATAACACGTATAAATTTCAAGTCGGAAATCCTCTACAACTACCTTTACACATAGTGGACTTTTCGCCTCACCCAACGTATGCAGGTGGAGGTATAATCATAATACCAGAAAGTCTACATAAAGCGGCCCTGTCGCCTCACCCCAACTTATGCGTGTGGAGGTGTAACCACAATGCCACAGCTCGAGTTCCTAAAATGATAATTATATGTACAAAAACATTCCCTTCTAATCAACTGTTTGGCACCTTTGGCCTTAGCAAATGTAAATTCATAAAGTTTCATCATATGAGAAATAAGTGTTTAATCACATTGATTTCATACAATATCTTCTTCCCAAAGGGGTATAACATGATTAAGTCAATAATAAAAAATCATTAACACATAAGGCTTCTAACACATTATGCCAACTGGGCATCAATTATACTAGATTGAATACTCCACATCAATAGCGTTTCAAGTCCGAACTTTACACGATGGATTCTTTCAAGAACATGGGAATTCCAGTACCAGAAAAAGAATTTAGCCTTCATACCTCGCTTTGAGCCTTCCTTAATTCCCTACACAGTTTCAAAAATCCTAGCAACTGCGATCTATTTAGAGTCATAGAACAATTGAACACAAATGAGGAAGATATTCACGGTTTCAGCTCATTGGAGCATTTTATCAAACACTAGGTGTGCAAATTTGATTACAAGGTTCTTCCCCAAGATTTCCTTCACTCCACAACTAATTCAACACCAACAGTTTACTCATACTAGTTCAATTACCTCCTCACCATCCGCATAGCTACATGCATGCATAAATAACAACTCCCATACCCAAAAATCATACTCCCAATTACCCATCTTCTACCCAAAATCGAAATTGAAGACTGGGGATAGAACCCTACCTCTTGGATGAAGACCTTGTGAGTTTTCCAAGTGAAACCTCCAAGTCTTGAGCAAGGATTGATGGACAATCAGCCTAGGGTTTCCCTTCTCTCTAGAACACTCTCACTTCTCTCTAAAATATCAGATTTTTTGCTTCAAAAGAGTTCTTTTACTTCAATATATCGAAATAGGGTCGGGTCAAAATTTAGAAAAAATAAAGCCCCGACGTAGATCTGCGCTACAAAATGGACCGCACAATGGCCCTCCAGAACTGGGCAATTCTGCTTCACTCTGCGACCAGTCTGCAGTCGCATAATGCGCCGCAGACCCTTCCTCCAGAAAGGTTCATGCTATATCTGCGATGGGTTATGTGGCCCGTAAAATGATTATGTGGCCGCATAATGGACCGCATAATGGTCCAAAAAAATTGCCCAGATTTCAGCCTCAATTTGCGGCAGATCTACGGTCCGCATATTTGTTCTGCGGCCGTAGAATGGGCCGCAAAAAACGCCCTGCACTTCCAAAAGCTTTCTTCAACTCCCTACAACTGTCAGCACATAAGTCTACTTAGGCACCACGAAACCCTAGGTTTTCGGTAAACGTTTACGGGGCCTAACAGTTACATAGGTCTCACAAGTCATGAGCAGGTTTAGTAGAGTCTTGTGGATCGGTACAGAGACATCTCTACTTATCTTCTAGAAGTTGCCGAACCCTTAGGAACATATCACATTCTTGTGTTCTTGTCGTGCGAATTTATTAATTCCGGGAACTAAATTTCTATTATTCTATTCTCTCACAGATGGTGAGGACGCGTGCTACTGGATCGGATGGAAGACCACCAGTACCATGAGCTAGGGCCACAAGAGGCTGGGGCCACAGTAGAGGCCGAGATGCAACTCGTACAACAACTAGAGCACCACCTGTAGACCCACCAGTTGCTCCAGTCCAGGAGCAGATTCCAGATGTAGTTGAGCCGGTGGGACTAGCTTAGGTGCCGGCTGTGCCCATTGTGATTCCAGGCATTCAAGAGACTTTTGTCCAGATATTGCCTGTTTACACTAGCCTTGCTCAGGCGATTTCAGTTCAGGCCGCACTAGCCACTTCTCAGGCCGGGGGAGGTACTCAAACTCCTGCCACCCGTACTCTGGAACAGGTGGTGCAGGGACTCCAGACATCGAGGGTACTACCAGCCTAGCTGGTTGTAGTTTCTCAGGCCCATGTGGGTCCCATTATAAGTGACGAAGAATAGAAGAGCGGACGGGAGTAGCCTTTAGATGGTTGGAGGCCTATGAGCGGAGCAGGCCAGCCGATTCTGCACCACTTTCATGGCATGAGTTCTCCATTCTCTTCTTGCTGAAGTTTGTGACATCGACCCATAGGGAGGAGTTGTGTAGGCAGTTTGAGCATTTACTCTAGGATGGTCTGTTCATGACCCAGTACGAGATGATATTTTCAGAGTTGGATCGTCACGTGGTCTGGTTGGTTTCCACAGAGAGGGAGAGGATTAGGAGGTTCATTGATGGCCTCAACTATGGACTATGCTTTGTTTTTACTCGAGAGAATATATCAGGTGCTATGTTCGACGAGGTTGTAGATATTGTTAGGCGGCTAGAGCTGGTTCGTAGTCAGGAGCGTGATGAGATGGAGGCCAAGAGGCCTCGTGGATTGGGTGGTTTCAACGGTGTTTCTTCTAGGGGCCAGTCCAATTACAGCAGGGGTCATCTTTATAGGCCCACTTAGATGGCTCATCCGGTTCATCGTAGTGCATCAGCTAGCCACGGTTCATAAGTGCGCATCTGGGTCAGTCATCTCTCAGTGCCCTCCCAGCTTAGAGTTCATCTCGTGCTCCATCAGTTCAGGTTTTATCTGTGCCGGGTTCTTCTAGCAGTTATTTTGGTTCTCGGAGTCCGATTCAGTCCCCACCACCATTAACGGATTGGGGTTTCTATGAGTGTGGTGATCTTAGACATGTGAGGAGGTATTGTCCCTGTCTCTTGGGAGGTCCAGTTCAGCAAAGGGGTCAGGCTATGACTTATGTACTAGTTACTTCACCACCCCTGCAGCCAGCTCGGGGTGGGGCTCAGGCAGCTAGAGGTTACCCTAGAGGGGGAGGCAAATCAGGTAGTGGTCATGCTCGATTCTATGTTATTCCTGCCTGACCAGAGGCTGTTGCTTCAGACACAGTGATCACATGTATTATCTCAGTATGCCACAGGGATGCTTCTATATTATTTGACTGTGGTTCCACTTATTCATATGAATCATCGTATTTTGCTCGTTATTTGGATATGCCCCACGAGTCCTTAATTTCACATGTCTTATGTATCTACGCCGGTGGGCGATAATATTGTTGTGGACCGTGTGTATTGGTCATGTGTAGTCACTACTGGGGGGATTAGAGAATACAGTTGGTCTCTTATTCCTTACTATGGTGGATTTCAACATGATTTTGGGTATGGATTAGTTGTCCCCATGTCATGCTATTCTGGATTATCATACTAAGACCGTGACATTGGCGATGCCAGGATTGCCGATGATCCAGTGGAGAGGTTCTCTACATTATGTTCCCAGCAGGGTGATTTAATATCTGAAGTCCCAACTGATGGTTGGGAACGGGTGTTTGTCATATTTGGCCTTTGTGAGGGATGTTGGTGCTGACACTCCTACTATTGATTCTGTTCCGATAGTGCGAGATTTTTCGGATATGTTTCCAGCGGACGTGCAAGGCATGCCCCCGACATGGATATTGATTTTGGTATTGACTTGGTGCCGGGAACTTAGCCCATTTCTATTCCTCCGTATCGTATGGAATGAGCATAGTTGAAGGAATTGAAAGAGCAACTTCAACAGCTTCTTGCTAAGGGGTTTATTAGGCCTAGTATGTCACCTTGGGGTGCACTGAAGAAGAAGGATGGTACTATGTGGATGTGCATCGACTATAGGCAGTTGAACAAAGTTAAAATCAAGAACAAGTATCCTTTGCCGCATATTGATTATCTATTTGACCAGCTTCAGGAAGCGAAGGTGTTCTCTAAGATTGATTTGAGCTCTGGGTATCACCAGTTGAAGATTCGGGACTCAGGACCCGCTATGGTCATTATGAGTTCCTTGTGATGTCTTTTGGGCTGACCAACGCCGCATCAACATTCATGCATCTGATGAACAGTGTATTCCATCCATATCTTGATTTGTTTGTATAGTATTTATTAATGATATTCTGGTGCACTCACGTAGCCAGGGGGACCATGCACAGCATTTGAGGATTGTATTACAGAGGTTGAGGGAGGAGAAACTTTATGCCAAGTTCTCCAAGTGTGAGTTCTGGCTCAATTTGGTGGCGTTCTTGGGGCACGTGGTATCCAGTGAAGGGATTAAGGTGGATCCAAAGAAGATAGATACGGTTCAGATTGTCCTAGACCATCTTCAGCTACTGAGATCCGGAATTTTCTCGGCTTGGCCGGTTATTATCATCGCTTCGTGGAGGGTTTCTTGTCCATTGCACCGCCTTTGACCAAGTTGACCCAGAAGGGGCTCCATTCAGGTGGTCAGATGAGTATGAGGGGAGCTTTCAGAAGCTCAAGACTGCCTTAACCACAACTTCAGTTCTAGTTTTGCCTTCAGCGTCGGGTTCTTCTACAGTGTATTGTGATGCCTCTCAAATTGGTATTGGGTGTATCTTGATGCAGGAGGGGAGCTTTGAACACATTCCCGAAGGACAAACTAATATGATAATATCATTCGGAACACATTTTGAACATATATCTTTCGACAAAAAGTTTACTTGGTATAGTCAATTTATAAGGAATAACTCGAAACATGAGACATAAGAGCTTGAGCCAATCATAATTACAACTTACGAGGACATCATGGATTCGATTCTACAAGAGAAGTTTAGCCAACATACCTCGATTTGAGCTTTCCCTAAATTACTAAAATGTTCCAGAAATTCTAGCAAGTTTGATCTATTTAGAGACATGATAAAATTGAACCATAATTAGGAAGATATTTATAGGTTCAGCTCACTTAAGCATTTTATCAAGCACTAGGTGTACATTATGATTTCAAGATTCTCCTATTGTGGATTCCTTCATCCCACAACCCAATATTTACCCAGTTGAGCTCAACAAAGGCAGTATATAAAAGACATAAATGAAACATGGAGTAAAGGACTCAACCTGTAAGTTTGAATAGCTCTGTGAATAATGAAACATTTATAATGTCATGCATATGCGTATAAATGTCATATCATTCATGGGTGTATGCGTACATAAAACCATCAAGCCTCTTAGGGAATCCCATCATAGCATCTCAGCCTTTGTGGGTGAAATCATCAACGTATACCAGATGATCAGGTGGTGCTGCATATATAACGCCGTAACCTTACCCGTACAAGGCCCCGTAAAATTTTACTAGAACCCGCGGTTTCATGGTGCCGAGGTAGGATAATGTGTTTGAAGATTGTAGAAATTCTTTGTGGAGAGCAAGCTCACCACGGTACGGACTTTTCAGGTTGTACAGTACGTCGGGGAGTTGAAGAAAATTGTTTTGCAGAACATGGCATTTTTGCGGTCCACTATGCAAGCACAAAGCCACTTTACGGACCGCATATCGGCCATAGAGTGCAACAGAACTTGAGCGGTCATTTGAAGATCATTTGCAGTCAAATATGCGGCCACATAATCATTTTGTGGGACACACAATCCATAGTATAACAAGCATGAAGATTTTCTGAGGGAGATTTTGCGGCACGTTATGTGACCACATAACCGTTCTGCGGGCTGCATAATGGCCGCAGACCTGCCCAGTATTTTTGGAAACATTTTAGGTTTTAGGTATATAAGAGTAAGGATGAGAAAAGGTTACTGAGAAGGTGACAATAATAGGTAAGGCCTTGGGATTAAGCACATCAAAACAAAAGAGCTGATGGTTTCTGTAAGTTATAGAAAGCTCAGTATAGCTTGAATTAAATTGGAGGAGTCTAAGACTAGGAGCATTTAGAAGAGATGGAATGTTGCCCTGGTTATAGAATAAGGGTGTAATTGTGATAGACAAGAGGATAAAATTTAGGCCTTTGATTTAGTAATGATTTAAAGAAAAGGTACTTCATGAGTTGCACATGATTAGAATACATCCCATAAGATAAATAACATTAGGATGCTATGAAATACGGTTATTGAAATACTGTATCGTCCCTAAGGTGGATCAAGCAAAATATTGCAGAGTTTGTGGCTTGATGTCCAAATTGCCAGCAGGTTAAGATAGAGCACTAGAAACCCGGAGGGTTAGTTTAAAACATATAAATTCCAACATGGAAATGGGAGATGATCAATATGAATTTCATTTGAAGGCGTCGGCAAACTCACTCCACCTCGCCGGAGGGCTCCCCTCCTCACGGGACTTTTCCCATAGCTCAAATCAAGAATATGCCACCTCGTTTAGGCGGTAGGAAGCCAACTCCACTGCTTCTATCTCAGTAGCACACATAACTCGGAGAGTCTTATGCATCTCATCAATGAAGTCCCGGGGGTCCTCGTCGGGATAAGTCCTAACCTGTTCACCCTAAAACTAGCAGAATCTGCTGGCTGACTGGAAGAAGTAGGTGCAACACTCGATCTCTGGGCCTGGGAAGCCACTATCTGAGCCAACATCTATATGGCTCCCCTAAGGTCCACATCAGAAACGCTGGGACTGGAAGCTGAGGCTGGACGTGGAACTGTAATATCAGCTGGAAGAATCATTGCACCCTCAGTAGGAGTAAGGATTGGTGCAGTCTGAGGAGGAGTAGCAGAATCAGGCAGTGTAGTAGTTGGGGGAATATCCTCACTCCTCGGGTGCTCACCCGTATCATCAGGTATAGAATCAGCTGCCACTTCTGGGGTGGGATTGGCTCTTTGGCTAGTTTTTGCTTTCTTTCTAGGCGCTATGTACTGAAAATTAGAGCAATGCATGAGTTAAAGGAGGAATAGTCTTACAATCAGCTCTATCGCATGACCTAGATCATCAAAGAAGGATGTTATTCCTAAATTCCCAAGTAGCCTCCTAATTATATATGTGGTTGACAACACAATGATAATAAGGACTCTACTAGTCATGGCTCTGAGACACCCTAGGACACTTTGAAACCTTAGGCTCTGATACCAAATTTGTCATGCCCCGACCTCGGGGAGCGCGACCGGTACTCAACCGCGATAACACGGTCAAGCAATCCTACTATATGCTTTCTACCCGAACTTACCCATGAATAAGGTGAAGACATATTTCATTAATTAGACCATGAGAAGATCATGTGAGCGACACCAATTCATTACCATTAGTTACATCATTTATAAGTCTCCAAAATATTACATTACAGATTCATAGTTTAAAACTGGAACATGTGATATATATAAAACATTCTAGTTAACTTTTTCAATACCAATATACAATCCACACTAAAATTTTACCAAAACTCGGGATTTCGTGGTGCCTCTCATAGGCTTAGGTGTTGATGATTGTAGAGATTCTTCGCGGAAAGCAAGCACGCCACGATACGAACCTTTTGGGTTGAACAGTGTGCTGGGGAGTAAAGAAAAATATTTGTTAAAAAAAGTCATTTTAGCGGCCCACTATGCGGCCGCAGAATCACTCTGCAGGCCGCGGAATGGCCGCAGAGTGACGTAGAAAACTAGGAAGTTTCGATGACATTTTGCGGTCAACAATGCGACCGCAAAACCGTTTTGTGGGCCACACATCGATTGCGGAACAAGAATGGGATTTTCCATAGGGAAGTTCTGCGCCACATTATGAAACCGTAGAACGGGTCTGCGGACCCCAGACTGGTCGTAGAGTGGGCAAAACGGCCAAGATCTGGAGGGCCATTTTGCGGACTGCATATCCATTCTGCGGTCACTCTGCGACCGCTGATTGTGTTTCGATGCTTCATTTCTCTGGTTTTATAAACCCGACCCCATTCTTATAAAACAATGTTAAGGGTCATTTTAGAAGGTTCAAACTTACATTTTAGAGAGAGAGAGAGAGTAAGGTGGTTTAGAGAGATGAGGAGTTCTAAGTCATTTAATCATCCATCTTTGCTTAAACCTTGAAGACTTTACTAGGGTAACTCACAAAGTCTTCAACCAAAAGGTAAGATTTTACACCTTAACCCTTAATTTCGGAATTTAACTAAAAATGGGTAATTAGCCAAGCAATTCTTGGGTGTGGGAGTTGTTTATTTTACATGCATGTACCATCTAGTGTAGTGGGGAGATTGTTGAACTCTTTTGGGTGAACTTTGGGTAGTGGGGTTAAAGTATCCATCATAGGAGGACCTCAAAATCTTAATGCACACCTAGTGTTTGATAAAATGCTCAATTGAGTTGAACTATGAACTCTTTCCTAATTTGTGTTAAATTTTCCTATATCTCTAAATAGATCGAAGTGGCTAGGATTTCCGAAATATTGCAGTAAATTAAAAAACTCGAGGAAAGATAAGTTGGCTAAACTCTTCTCTTAGAATTGAACCCCACAATGTCCTTGTAAGTCTCGTGATGCTCTTTATAAACTGAATTTTTGTCAAATAAGTCTTGTGTCAAAATAATTATGCGTTCAATATGTATTCCAAAGATTCTTGTTGTGTTGATTTAATGTTTGAGAATGTGGTTTAAGTATGGGTCGTGTGTTACTGTGTTATGACTTAAAAGCATAATTTTTAATGAAAGCTATCATGTCAATTGTGTAAGAAGTCACATGTGCCTAAGATCCTAAATTACTCAAGTATGTGTTTAAACTTTTAATTTGAAAGGCCTTGTTGTTGATTATCCATGATGATGATTGAATGTGAAATAATGAGCATGAATAAAGAAATACAGCCAACGTGCCAAGAATGATATTGCGTTATGGCCAATGATGCCCATAAAATGAATTACATTTAAAAGTATATGAATTGTGTGGTAACTAATTTTAATAATAAATTCCTTGGGAGTATCGTTTAGCCACCGAGGAAGGGTAGGTCGGAATAACCTAACCCCGAAACTACATGTGCCGGTGTAGGAGTGATTGTGGGGTAAATCCCTGTGTTAATGTGATGAGACTGTTTCCCCTTAAATGGGATGATATTGGTGTGTTGAGATGTTTCCACTTAAATGGGATGCGATTATTTCTAGCAAGATGTGATGTGATGTCAACCCACATGGCATTGTGGTGAGACGGCTTAGCCGATTGGGCTAAGATCGGATGCCATGCCACACACATGGTGGTATTGTGAGTGTATGTCTCAGGGTGAGATGGCTTAGCCAGTCGGACTGAGATCGGACTCCAAGCTAAAACATGCTGGTGTATCGGTGCTGAAGATCTCCCAACTTATATTACCGAATCCTATTTGAAATTTACCTTTCCCTTGACTTATTACCTTGATATTTTTTGAGTCTCTTATTGATTTCATATTTTATTCTCCGTTTACTGTTGCTCGTTCTATTGAGAGGGTGTTTGGTTTTACATACTAGTACTATTCCATATGTAGAAAACGTCCCTTTTGCCAGGGCGCTGCATTTTCAATGGATGCAGGTGATTCCATAGCAGGTGGCATTGATCAGTGATAGCAGCATACCCCCTCCTCTGCTGATTTGGTGAGCCTCACTTCATCTCGACGTCCTATATCTTTTATCCTTTGTACATAGCGTTTTGAGATATAGCCGGGGCCTTGTTGCCGACACTGTCATAGTACTCTTTTATTCCTGTTAGAGACTCCGTAGACATAGTATGGGTTGCATCTGTTTTGGGAAGGTTAAACTAAAAATATTGTAATCGTATCATATGTTCCACTTTAACTATCATTGTACTATGTTCTATTTCAAAGACTTGTTAATGATTTGACTAATGGAAAAAGGGACTGGTGTTGTTCACATGACTTCTTAATAACTTATTAATGGAATGTATTCTTCAACTTTATTCATGGGTGAGTTGGGTAGAAGGTATTGTAAAGGCTTGCTTGACCTGGATATCTCGGTTGAGCGTCGGTCGCGCTCCCCGAGGTTGGGGCATGACACACTATGTCTACGGAGCCTCTAACAGATACAGAAGAGTATTGTGATAGTGCCGGCAACAAGGCTTCGGCTATACTTCAAAACACTACACATAGATTAAAAAAGATACAAGGCCCCAAGAAGAAGAGGGGCTCACCAAGTCAGCTGAGGAGAGGGTGTATTGCTATCACTGATCAATGCCACCTGCTGTGGAATCACCTGTATCCATTAAAGATACAACGCCCCCTGCAAAAGGGACATTAGAACATATGGAATCGTACTAGTATGTAAGGCTACACACCATCTCAATAGAACGAGTAACAATACAATAGTTGTCTTGGTATCACAAAAGCTTGACGGTTTAAGATATCATATCTACCGATTGACCGAGTATATTCGACATAAGCTCACTACAGAAAGTTCAAAAGGAAACCTACTTATCCAGATGCGATTAATCCTTGCTTATAAATCACATAGTTTTTCATGCATGCATATATTTCGGATAGCCATTCCCCATTTATGTGGGGATTATTGGATTTAATTAAATAAAATAAAGAGGTGTGAATGAAGATGGAGGGAAATAAAATTTTGAATTGGTTCCTCTTACAAAGGAACTTTGTCCCTCATTGGATAGGAAGAGGAAAATTCCTATGCTTATATATAGAAGAACTTCTTCTACGTATTAGAGAGTTGAGAAGAGAGCAAGTTTTGCATCGTCGTCGTCGTCACTCGCTCGGCTTCGGCTTCTAATTCGAATTTGGTCAAATGGTATGATTGATTGATAAAGTTTTGGACCAAATGTATTTTTCTTTCTGTTATGTTTTTTATCATGACCCAAATCCCTCCATAGGGGTCGTGATGGAACCTAGTTTCTAAAACTAGGTAAGTCGATAACTTAAAATTATTTAAAATATTAAAGGCATGATATAATAATACTGTCACGACCACAAATTCTCACCTTAGGATGTCGTGATGGCACCTAGTCTCTGTGACTAGGTAAGCCTAACATGCATTGAGAAATAGCATGAATAATAATAAAACCTCAAATTAAACTATTAATCAATCAAAATAAAACTCACAGTACAACTGTCAAGAACTGCCCAAAACCTGGTGGAACCGAGTCATAAGCTCTACAAAAGTGTACTAATAATCTCGAAATATAGTACTATTTTGGGAACAAGAGATAAATAGTAATACAACTAAAAGCAAAAGGTGACTTTGAGGCCTGCAAACCTCGAGCAGGTGTACCTTAAAGTCTACGCCAAAAGCTAATCGACCACTAGTGTCCATCACGGGCAGATGTACCCGGATTTGAACAAAATGTGCAGAAGTATAGTATGAGTACACCACAATAGTACCCAGTAAGTGTCAAGCCTAACCTCGGTAGAGTAGTGACGAGGCCAAATCAAGACACCTATTAGGATAAGAAAGCCAAACAGGATATAGCATAGTCTAATAATGGAAAGCATGGAAGTAAATGACAGGTAAGCAGTTCAATAATATAATATAATAATGGAAATTTAAGTGGTAAAGGCAAAAAGTAGTGAACACATGATGAAACAACAGGTAGTCAAACACGAACAATTACAAGTGAGACAATGAAGAAAAAAACAACAAAACAGCTCAACTATCAAGCCTCTTTTAGCATGGGATGTACAACAAGAATCACAACTGAGTTACCACCTCATTTTCACATTTCACAATTTCAATCATAATCTTTCCTTTTATCACCGCGTGAACCTTGCTGTCACGACCCCAATCTCTCACCGTAGGATGTCGTGATGGAACCTAGTCTCTAAGACTAGGTAAGCCTAATATACATGAAGAAATAGCAGAAATAACAATAGAACTTCAAATTTAAACCATCTAGCTACCATAATAGAACTCAACAATACAGTTGACAATAACTCCTGAAATCTGGTGAGACTGAGTCATAAGCTCTACACGAGTATACCGTAAAATCCCTAATACATCACTGTCTAAATCAAAAGTAAGCAGTAGAAAAAACAAGGATAGAGGTTGAATCCGATACCTGTGAATGCCAAGCAGGTATACCTTGAATTTTCCGAGATGTATAACCAAATCACAGATAACTAGCCTGATATGAGCTACCTAGATCTGCACTAAAGGATGTGCAGAAGCGTAGTATGAGTACACCACAACGGCACTGAGTAAGTATCAAGCCTAACCTCTCCAGAGTAGTGACGGGGCCAGGTCAAGACACCTACTAGGATAAGAAAAAGAAGTTGAACAAGTATAATGCAGTCTAAGAATGGAAACGAGAAAAATGGGGCAATAAAGAAATACAACAAGATAGACTACAACTGAATTTAAAGCAATAATGCAAAAAGGAAGAAACACATATTAAGAACGTCAAGAAAATAATGCGGTCAAATACAAGTGAGGTAAATGAGAAACAACAACAAGAATCACAACTGAGGTATCGTCTCGTAATCGTATTTCACAATCACAACCACAATCTTTCTATATACCGCCATGTGAGCCTTACATTTAGATAGATTTGAAAACAATTTTCCCGAAATAGCTATGCACTGTAGTCTACCTTATGTCGCCGTGTGGCTTCAAGTAATTCCCTTACTAGCCATACGCAAATAAATCATACCTTATGCCACCGCATGAACATTAAACCTATCCTTATACCGCTGCATGCGCATCAACATCATAACATAATCACAAGTCGCACCACAAGTGCCCATATACCATAACATTCCAAAAGAATCAGCAATGCCAATGTTTCTACAACAAAAAGCCCATGGCTCAACCACAATGTGTACAAGAGTCTCAACAATAGCAAACTGAAAGTGAATAGCTCAACAATAATGGTATTTCAATAATTAACAACCTTTTCTCAATATGATCACGGATTTTACAACTTCAACACCAATAATTCAACAGGAAGCTATTCCATGAAAACAACAACTTCAAGTAAACAATTCAACAATGAAAGAAGTAAAAGGCAATAAGGAAGACAATAACATCAACTAATTCATATAAGAGCAAATAACAAGTAAAAGGCGGAACAAGTGTTAGCAATGTCAAATAAGGCATATGAAGGTAGATTAATACATGTAAGGGTAAACTAACAATGAAAAATATAACATGATATGACAATTCAATTAAAGTCATGAAAAGAGTCCAAATATCCTGACCCGGTCAAATACCACAAATATCTCGTGTACCCACTCGTCACCTTGCATACACGGATTTCACATATCACAAATAGCACAATCAACCCGAATCCCAAGGGGTAGTTCCCTCACACAAAGTTAGGCAAGATACTTACCTCAAACAAGCTAACTCAATCCACTAGTAAGCCTTTTTCGCGAATATCCAACTTCAAATGGCTCGAATCTAGCCAAAATAACTTTATACCATAAATAAAAACCATAGGAAACTATTCCAGATAATAAAGTTGCAATCTTTAAACAAAATACAAAATTTAACTCAAAAAGTATCGGCCCCACATCTCGGAACTCGGCCAAACATACAAAATTCAAACACCCATTCAATAACGAGTCCAACCATATTAAAATTATTAAATTTTGATGTCACGCCCCAAACTCGGGGAGTGCGACCGGCGCTCAACCGAGTGAACTCGGCCTAGCAAGCCTGCTAGATACTTTCTACCCCAAACTCACTCATGGAAAAAGAGGTGACATATATTCATTAATTAGACAATAGAGGGATCATGAATACAATACCAAAACCTTTCTATTAATTACTTCACTTTTAAGTCTCAAAATACACATCTTTTTATAGTCTAAAGTGGAACAAGAGATCAAAACACAACATAATCTATTTGACTTTTCTAGCACCCATGTACAACACACATAGTATCTACAGAGCCTCAAAATGTGATAACAAAATGTACAAAAGATACATGACCCTGGAATGAGGTGGGGCTCACCAAGTCTGCTAGGAGGAAGGTGTACTGCTATCGCTGATCAACACAGCCTGCTATGGAACCACCTGCATCTATTTAAAGATGCAGCGCCCCGGGCAAAAGGGACGTTATTACTGTCGAATAGTACTAGTATGCAAAGCTAAACACCATCTCAATAGAATGAATAATAATACAAGGAGAAAATAGTCATGAGTTCAATAAGGGCTTCAAACAATACTAAAACATCAAATAAGGATCACATAAGTTTTCAAGTTAATTTCCATGTTATTAGGTTGGGTGATATTTAGTGCCGATATACCACAATTCACAATACCTCCGTATTCTTACACGGAGTCCGATCTCGACCCGATCGGCTAGGTCGTCCCATTTGAGACATCAACCATAACCATAATTTCAATTATCATTTTTAGCACAGTCACCACTATGTGTGCGGCATGGCATCCGATCATGGCCCGATCGGCTAGTGCGTCTCACCCAAGACATTACCTTTTTCATTCAATCATCTCACATCATACTTCGTTGATATTCTTTCGATTCATTGGCACTAGCGATCACGATTGCAATGTCATTCTTGGCACTTGGTTGTATTTCATAGTTCCAATTCCATTTTCCACATTCAAATATCATTATCAACAACAATAGGGTTTCCCATTCAAGACATTAAATTCACATATGAGCAATTTGGGAAATCTTAGGCACAAAGAGGCTTTTCATACAATTTGGCATAACAATCTTTATTTCGATCTTGAGATGAAGGCTTAACATTTCTAACACATATTCCACATTTTGAACACATCCTCAAATGACAAGATGACATGATGAAGCATTTAGAATATGTATTGAACATACATCCTTCAACACAACCACATTAGGAATAGCCAATTCAATAATGATCAAGGACTTACTCCAATTACATGAACACTGTGGGATTCGATTCTAAGAAGAAGGGGGTTTAGCCAACATACCTCAATTGAGCTTCCTTAAACTTTACAACGTTTCGAAATTCTTAGCAACTTCGATCTATTTTAGAAATATAACAAGTTGGACTAAAATTAGGAAGCTTATCATGATTCTAACTCATTTGAGCACATTATCAAACACTAGGTGGGCATTAATGTTTTAAGGCCCTTTTTGTGGATTATTCCACCATTCCCCAACCCATTCTCTACCATTTTTAGCTCACAACCTTCCCACATACGTCAAGGATACATGCATGCAAGACAACAACCCCCAGACCCAAGAATTGTCTTTCTAATTATCCCCCTTTTAGAAGCTTTTCAAAATTAAGAGCTAGGGCATAGATTCTTACCTTTAGGATGAAGACCTAGGGTGCTTCTCTTGATACTATTCAAAGGATTATGCAAGAATTGAAGAGTAACTTGATGAAAATCACTTTCTCCCTCTAGGACTCTATCTCTCACTCTAATGTATCAGGTTTTGCTCAAAAATAGCCCCTTACATCTATTTTAACGAAGTAGGGTCGGGTTTTAAAAACCAAAAAAAAATGAAGCTCCGGAACAGGTTCTGCGGTTGTATATGCAACCGCATAATGGTTATGCAGTCAGCGAAATGACAGCGAAATTGGGGTGCCAAAACTGGAAAGGAACTGACCAGGTTTGCGATCACTATGTGGCCCGCATACCTGATCTGCGGTCGCATAATGTATTGCAGAACCTCCCTCCGAAAAATCCCAAAGCGGGATATATGACAAGAGTGCGGCTTGCGAAATGGTTATGCAGTCGCATAATGGGCCGCAAAAATGACATTAAAAATGGTCCAAAAGACTGCTCCACTCTGTGGCCATTCTGCGGTCGCAGAACAGACCGTAGAAATGCTTACTTTTACGCCTACTTCGACATCACGGAACCCCGGTTTTAGGAAAACTTTTACGAGGCCTTACATCAGACCTCAAATCAACCTTCAAATCCTCAAATTATAACTTAGGAATTTTTCACAAAATTCCCTTATTTTTCAAACTCAAAATACTAATTAAATGATAAAACGATGATGGTTTCATGTATAATAGTCAAATCCGAGTCAATAGAAATTACCCCGATCAACACCTTGAAAATCTCTTCCAAACTCGCCTAAACCGAGGTCTCTAACTCAAAAGATTAAAATGGAACAAAACCCTCGATTGGCCACTTTTCTGTCCAGTGATTCCGCATTTGCGGACCAACAACCGCTTCTACGGCTCCGCACCTACAGAAAATCCATCGCAGGTGCGGCTTTTCATTAAGCCTAGGGTGTTTCGCTTCTGTGGACAAGAATCGTGCCTGCAGTCCTGCTTCTGTGGACAAGTGTACGCTTCTACAATCCCGCTTCTGCGGCGCTCGACCGCACCTGCGGTCCAATACTAAAAATCCAAATTCCACTTCTGCAGTCTCACTCCCGCTTTTGCGGATGCGCATCTGCGCGACTTCCTCCGCACCTGCGTAACCTGTGCACCAGGCCAATTCTCGCTTCTTCCACTGTGAGGTTGCTTCTGCGGTGCCGCATCTGCGACCCAAAGTGCACAGGTGCGATTGCACCAAACTCAGTAGTGCTTCAGCAATCAACTAAGTCCAAATGAACCTATTTCAATCTGATTTACATCGAGGGCCCTTGGGACCCTGTCTAATCATACCACCGAGTTCCAAAACACATAACGAACCTACTTGAAGCCTAAATTAAATCTGAAAACATCGAACCTACGAATCGCAACCCAATTCAAACCTGTTGAATCTATGAACATTTAACTTCCAAAAGTAACGTCGTTTCATACCAAACCAACTCCGATTGACCTCAAATTTTTCACAATGCTTATAATTAACACATCGGACCTATTCCAACTTCCAGAATCGGAATCTGACCTCGATATCAATAAAGTCAACTCTCGATCAAACTACTCAATCTTCCAAACCTTCAACCTTCTAGCTTTCGCCAATTCAAGCCATAACAACCTATGGACCTCTAAATCAATACCCGGACATATGCCTAAGTCCAAAATCACCATACGAAGTATTTGAAACCATCAAAACTCCATTCCGGAATCGTCTACACAAAATTCAAACACCGATCAACTCTTTCAACTTAAGCTTCCAACTTTGGGACTAAGTGTCTAAATTCTCTCTGAAACTCACACGAAACCAAACCAACCACCCCGACAAGTCACCTAGCAACAATATAACATAGAGGAGGCAATAAATAGGGGAACGCGACTAGATTACTCAAAATGACAGGCCGGGTCATTACGTCCTCCCCCTCATAAAACAAACGTTCTTCCTCGAACGAGTATAGAGACATGCCTAAAGTGGTGAAAATATGAGGATAATAGCTACGCATATCATGCTCGGTCTCCCACGTCGCCTCCTCGACTGGTTGATCTCTCCATCGAACCTTCACTTAAGCAATGTTCTTCGACCACAACTTTCGCACCTGCTTATCCAAGATAGCCATCGGCTCCTCAACATAAGTCACATCCTTGTCCAAATGGACTGAGCTGAAATATAACACATGGGAGGGATTACCGTGATACTTCTGGAGCATCGAAACATGAAACATCGGGTGAACTACAGATAAGGTAGGTGGCAATGCCAACTTGTAGGCCACCCCCCTACTCTCTCAAGGATCTCAAAAGGACCGATATACCTAGGCCTCAACTTGCCCTTCTTCCAGAACCTCATCACACCCTTCATGAGTGAAACTCGGAGCAAAACCCTCACTCCAACTATAAATGTTTCATCACGAACCTTCTGATCAGCATAACTCTTCTTTCTAGACTGTGCGGTACGAAGCCGATCATAGATCAACTTGACCTTCTCCAAAGCATCTCGAATCAAATTATGCCCAACAATCCTGACTCACCCAGCTCAAACCAGCCAACGGGAAAACAACATCGCCTCCCATATAGGGCCTCATAAAGAACCAACTGAATACTTGATTGGTAGTTGTTGTTGTAGGCAAACTCTGCAGGCAGCAAGAACTGATCCCAAAAACTCTACGCACGGACTTTCCGTCCATTTAGGGTGAAATATTGTACTCAACTCAACCCGTGTGCCAAACTCACGCTTTATGGCCCTCCAGAGATACGATGTAAACTTTGTGCCCTGGTGAGAGATGATGGGTACTGGTACCCCATGAAGTCGAACAATCTCGTGGTTATACATCTGATCTAGCTTCTATGAAGAATAGGTAGTCACCACCGAAATGAAATGAGCTGACTTGGTCAACCTATCCAGCATCACCCATACAATATCAAATTCCTACTGAGTCCGTGGGAGCCCAACAACGAAGTCCATGGTAACACGCTTCTATTTCCACTTAGGAATCTCAAGTCTCTAAATCAAACCTCATGACCTCTAATGCTCGTAATTCACCTGCTGACAATTTAGGCATCAAGCCACATACTCCACTATATCTTTCTTCATTCTCCTCCACAAATAGTGCTGCCTCAAATCATGATACATCTTAGCGGCACCCTGATGAATGGAGTACCGCGAACTATGGGCTTGCGGAAGAATTAACTCATGTAACCCATAAACATTGGGCACACATAACTGGCCCTACATCTACAACACACTGTCATCACCTATAGAAACCTCCTTGGCATCGTCGTGCTATATCGTGTCCTTAAGGACAAGCAAGTGGAGGTCATCATCGCTCTTAGATGTGCTCATATAAAGAAGACCAAGAAACCACGCAAACAAGAACTCGACGGGGCTATGAAACATCCAATCTAACAAACTGATTGGCCAAAGTCTAAATATCAATGGCTAGTGGACTCTCTTCTACAAGTAGATATGCCAAACTACCCATACTCTCCGCCTTTCGAATCAAGGCATCGGCCATCACATTGGCCTTCTCGGGATGATATAGAATAGTGATATCATTGTCTTTAAGCAACTCTAACCACCTATGCTACCGCAAATTAAGATTTTTCTATTTGAACAGATGCTAGAGACTCTGGTGGTTTGTATAGATCTCACAAGGGACACCGTACAAATACTGTCACCAAATCTTCAAGGCATTAACAATAGCTGCCAATTCCAAGTCCCGGACACGATAATTCTTCACATGAACCTTCAACTGCCGTGATGCGTAGGCAATCATCCTATCATCGTGCATCAACACCATGACAAGGCCAACACGCGTCACATCACAATACATAGTATAAGACCCCGAACCCGTAGGCAACTCCAACACTAGGTTGTAGTCAAAGCAGTCTTGAGCTTTTGAAAGCTCTCCTAGCACTCCTCGGACCATCTGAAAGGAGCACCCTTCTGGGTCAATCTGGTCAAAGGTGCAGCAATGGTTGAGAAACCCTCTATGAAACAGCAATAATACCCAGCTAAACCAAGGAAACTCCGAATCTCAAGAGTTAAAGACGGTCTAGGCCAACTCTAGCCAACTCTGCACTACATCAATCTTCTTTAGCTCTACCTTAATCCCCTCACTCGACACCACATGACCCAAAAACGCAACCAAATCAAACCATAATTTTGAAATTTTGCATACACAATCCTCAAATGCTGCTCATGATCGTCCCAACTACGGAAATACACCAAGATGTCGTCAATAAATACAATGACGAATGAATGAAGATATGGCTGGAATACACTATTCATCGGGTGCATAAATGTTGTTGGGGCATTGGTCAGACCGAATGACATCACAAGGAATTCGTAGTGACCATACCAAGTCCTGAAAGTAGTCTTCGGTATATCCGGATCCTAAATCTTCAGTTGATGATACCCTGACTATAAATCGATCTTTGAGAACAATCTAGCACCCTGTAGCTGATTAAATAAGTCATCAATGCATAGCAATGATTACCTGTTCTTTACTGTAACCATTTTCAAGTTCCTACAATCAATACACATCCGCATCGAGCCATCCTTCTTTACAAACAGAACTAGAGCACCACAGGATGACACACGAGGCCGGTTGAAATCCTTATCAAGTAACTTGCAGTTGTTCATTTAGCTCCTTCAACTCTACTGGTGCCATACGATATGGCGGAATAGAAATGGGTTGAGTGCCCTGCACAGGGTAAATACCAAATTCGATATCTCTATCGGGTGGCATGCCCAAAAGATCTACGAAAAATACATCTGGGAAGTCTCTTACTACCGGAACTGACTCAACGGTAGAAGTATCGACACCGACATCTCGCACAAAGGCTAGATATGCATCATACACTTTATCAACCATCCATTGTGCCTTACGGAAGGACACAAACCTGCTAGGAATATAATCCAATGTACCCCTCTACTCTAACCACGGAAAACCTGGCATAGCCAGTATCACAGTCTTGGCATGACAATCCAGAATAGCATGGGTGACAACCAGTCCATGCCCACGATAAGATCAATGTATACCATACTGAGTAACAATAGATCAACTTTGGTCTCAAAACCACCAATAACAACTAAACACGATCGATACACATGGTCTACAATAATAGAATCTCCCACAGGAGTGGACACATATACAGGAGAAATCAAAGAATCACGAGATATATTCAAATACATAGCAAAGTAAGATGATACATATGAGTAAGTGGAGCCTCGATCAATTAAGACTGATGCATCTCTATGACAAATCGGAACAATATCTGTGATAACTACGTCTGATGCGACCGTCTCCATCCTACCCGAAAAATTATAGCATCTAGCCAGGCCTTTTCCTTAAGGGCGACCCTTAGCTGGTTGTGCGGTTGTAGCAGCAACCGTGGCCTGTGAAGTCTATGGACCAGGTGGAATCCGTGGAGTCTGAATAGTCTGTGGAGGTACACCCGTCCTGAGTTTGGGGCAGACCATCACCATATGATGGGTATCACCAAACTCAAAGCAAGCTCTCGCTGGGCGTGGTGGCTAAAACTCGCTCGGGCCTAGTCGGCTGGACTGATGCCTCAATGTACCCTGTGCAGGAGGTGCATTAGATAGTGGTGATGCATAGTTGAAAACCTGAGACCTGGAAGTAGCTGGAGCACCACTAGAAGATGGAAGCGCTGAATGAACTGAAGGACTCACATAGCCCCTGCCAGGACGATCTGTAGCTGTAGCGTGGCCACCACTAACCTCTAGTACCTCGAGGACTTTTGGCCTCCCTATCCTCTCATAGCCCTGCATACCCTCCAACCTCCGTGCGATCTCTACCACCTACTGATATGGGGTATCTGTCTCCAACTCTCGAGTCATGATGAATCTAATACCATAGTTGAGCCCCTCAATGATTCGATGGACTCGCTCCCTGGCTATAGAAACCAAGGCAGGTGCATGTCTGGACAACTCACTGAATCTGACAACATATTTTGACACTGTCATAATACCCTGGCGCAGCTGCTCAAACTCTGCGCGCCATGCCTCCGAAGGCTCTAGGAACAAACTCTCTCAAGAACATATCTAAAAATTGAGTCCATGTAAGTGAACCTGGATCGACTAGGCTACCCTTTGTGTAAGCCCGCCACCACTAATACGCTGCTCCTAACATTTGGAGTGTAGTAAAAGAAACCTTACTCGCCTCTACAATACCTATGGTGCGGATAATATGGTGGCACTTCTCCATAAAACCCTGTGCATCCTCTGTACCAATTTCGCTGAAAGTAGGAGGATGATACTTCTTTAACCTCTCAAGTCTAAGCTGCTCCTTCTCAAATGCCATTGCCCTAACCACGGGCTGAGCCGGAACAACATGTTGTGCTGGCATAACCTCTGGGACCTGATCAACATTGGCCCACTGCTCTGGAGTATGGGCTGCGGGAGTCTGAGCTCCTCCCCCAGCCTAAGATGTGGCTGGTGCAAGTGGAATCAACCTCGCCTAAGCCAAAGTACCGAACATGCTCAAGAACTGTGCGAGGTTCTCCTGAAGTGTAGGGGTAGCAACAGGCGCCTCAGGTGCTTGCCCCCCAACTAGATCTACTGGTGGCTCCTCTAAACCATGTGCTTCTCCTCGACCTCTTCCCCGACCCTGGCCTGTCATAGCTCTATTAGGGTGTGCGGATATCTTATCGTCGGATCCAGCAGTGCGTGTCCTTAACATCAATGAGAGAACAGAAAGACAAAGATTCAAAATTTCGAAGTTAACAAATTTGCACGATAAGGAATCAAATAAGTAGAGTTACCTAACAGTTCCATAGCCTCTCGAAGATATGTACAGACATGTCCATACTGATCCGCAAGATTCTACTAAACCTACTTATGACTTGTAACACCCATTAGCCTAGAGCTCTGCTACTAACTTGTCATAACCCCAATCTCCCACCGTAGGATGTCGTGATGGCATAAGGTCTCAAAGACTAGGTAAGCATAATATACATGAAGAAATAACGGAAATAACAATAAAACTTCAAATTAAAACGATCTAGCTACCATAATAGAACTCAAAATCTAGGGAAAATGAGTCATGTGCTCTACACGAATATACCGTAAAATCCCTAATACATCATTGTCTAAATCAAGAGTAAGTAGTAGAAAAAAACAAGGACAGGGGGTGACTCCGAGGCCTGCGGACGCCAAGCAGGTTTACCTTGAAGTCTTCGAGATGTATAGCCAAATCACTTATGCCTAGACTGATATGAGGTACTTGCATCTGCACTAACTGATATGCAGAAGTGTAGTATGAGTACATCATAACACTACTCAGCAAGTATCAAGTCTTAGCTTTGTAGAATAGTGATGAGGGCAGGTCAAGACACCAACTAGGATAAGAAAAAGAAGCTGAACAAGTATAATGCAGTCTAAGAATGGAAACGAGGAAAATGAGACAATAAATAAATGCAACAAGATAGACTACAAATTAATTTAAAGCAATAATGCAACAAGGAAGAAACACATAATAAGAACATCAAGAAAACAATGCGGACAAATACAAGTGAGGTAAATGAGAGACAACAACAATAATCACAACCGAGGTACCGCCTCGTAATCGCATTTCACAATCACAACCACAATCTTTCCTTATACCGCCGCGTGAGCCTTACATTTAGATTGTTTTGAAAATAATTTTCCCGAAATAGCTACACGTAATTTATCCCACCTTATGTTGCCGCGTGGCTTCTAGTAATTCCGTTACTAGCAACACGCACATAAATCCCACCTTATGCCGCAACATGCACATTAACCCCTATCTTTATACCGCCGCATGTGCATCAATATCACAACATAATCACAACTCTCACCACAAGTGCCCATATGCCACAACTTGCTAAAAGAATCAACAATACCAATGTTTCCACAGTAAATAGCCCATGGCTCAACCACAGTGTGTACAAGAGTCTCAACAATAGCAAACTGAAAGTTAATAGCTCAACAAGAATGGTATTTCAACAATGAACAACTTTGCCTCAGTGTGATCATTTCTTTTACAAATTCAACACCAATAACTCAACAAGAAGCTATTCAATGAAAACAACAACTTCAAGTAAACAATTCAACAATTAAACAAGTAACGGACAATAAGGAAGACAATAACTTCAACTAAAGCATATAAGAGTAAATAACAAGTAGAAGGTGGAACAACTGTTACAATGTAAAATAAGGCATGTGACAGTAGATTAATTCATGTTAGGGTAGACTAACAATGAAAAATATAACATGCTATGACAAGTCAATTAAAGGCATGAAAAGAGTCCAAATAGCCTAAACCATTAAAATACCGCATATAACCCGTGTACCCACTCGTCACCTCTCGTGCACGACTTTCACATATCAAAAATAGCACAATCAACCCAAATCCTAAGGGGTAGTTCCTTCACACAAAGTTAGGCAAGATACTTACCCGCGAATATCCAACACCGAACGGCTTGAAACTAGCCAAAATAACTTTATACCATAAATACAAACCAAAGGAAACTATTCCGGATAATAATGATGCAATCTTTAAAGAAAATCAAAAGGTCAACTCGAAAAGTCAACCTCGGGCCCGCATCTCGGAATCAACCAAACTTACAAAATCTGAACACCCATTCAACAATGAGTCCAACCATACTAAATTTATTCAATTCCGGCCTCAAATTGACCTTCAAATCCTCAAATTATAGGTTAGGCTGTTTTCACAAAATTTCCCAATTTTTCAAACTCAAAACACTAATTAAATGATAAAAACAATGATGGATTCATGTATAATAGTCAAATACGAGTCAAAATCACTTAGCCCGATCAATTCCATAAAAATCACTTCCCAAAATGGCAAAACCCGAGGTCTCTAACTCAAAAGATGAAAAATGAAACAAAACCCTCGCTTGGCCCCTTTTCTGCCCAGTGATTCCGCATCTGCGGACCAACAGCCGATTTTGCGGCTTCTGCAGGTGCGGCTTTTCTTTAAGACCAGAGGCTTCCGCTTCTGTGAATAAGAATCGCTCATGCGGTCCCACTTCTACGGACTAGTGTCCGCTTCTGCAAGTCCGCTTATGCGGCGCTCGACCGCACCTGCGGTCCAACACCAAAAATCCAAATTCCGCATCTGCGGTGTCACTCCCGCTTTTGCAGATGCGCATCTGCGCGTTTTCCTACGCACCTGCGGAACCTGTACACCAGGCCAAGTCTTGCATCTGCAGCTCTGATGCCACTTCTGTGGTGCCGTACCTGCGGTCCAAAGTGTGCAGGTGCGATTGCACCAGACTCAATAGTGCTTCAGCAATCAACTAAGCCCTAATGAACCTGATTTCAATCTGGTTCACACCCAGGACCCCTGGGACCCCGCCCGAACATACCATCATGTTCCCAAATAGATAACGAACCTACTCAATACCTAAAATCACATCAGCCAACATTGCATCTATGAATTGCAAACTAATTCAAACCTATTGAATCTATGAACATTCAACTTCCTAAACTAACGTCGATTCATACCAAACCAACTCCGATTGAACTCAATTTTTTCACACAAGTCATATATAATACAACGGGCCTATTGAAACTTTCGGAATTGGACTCTGGCCTCGGTATCAATAAAGTCAACTCTCGGTCAAACTTCTCAACCTTCCAAACCTTCAACCTTCTAACTTTCGCCAATTCAAGCGAAAATGACCTACGGACCTCCAAATCAATACCCGGATATACACCTAAGTCCAAAATCACCATACGAAGCTATTTGAACCATTAAAAATCCATTCTGGAGTCGTCTACACAAAAGTCAAATTCTAGTCAACTCTTTCAACTTAAGCTTCCAACTCTGGGACTAAGTATCCCAATTCACTCCAAACTCACCCGAAACCAAACTAACTACCCCAGAAAGTCACATAACCACAATATAACATAGAGGAGGCAATAAATAAGGGAACGAGGCTAGAATACGCATATCATGCTCCGTCTTCAAAGTCACCTCCTCGACTGTTTGACCTCTCCACTGAATCTTCACTGAAGCAATCTTCTTTGCCCTCAACTTTCGGACCTTCCTGTCCAAGATGCCCACTGGCTCCTCAACATAAGTTAAATCCTTGTCCAATTGGACTGAGCTAAAATCTAACATATGGGATGGATCACCGTAATACTTCCAAAGCATAGAAACATGAAACACCGGGTGAACTGCAGATAAGCTAGGTGACAATGCCATCTTGTAGTCCACCTCACCCCACTCTCTCAAGGATCTAAAAAGGATCGATATACCTAGGGCTCAACTTGCCCTTCTTCCTGAACCTTATCACACCCTTCATGGGTGAAACTCAGATCGAAACCCTCATTCCAACTATAAATGCTACACCACGAACCTTCTGATCAGCATAACCCTTCTGCCTGGACTGTGTTGTATGAAGCCGATCCTGGGTCAACATGACCTTCTCTAAAGCAACTCAAACCAAATTTGTGCCTAGCAATCTAGCCTCATCTGGCTAAAACCAACCAACTGGATAACAACGTCGCCTCCCATATAGGGCCTCATAAGAAGCAATATGAATACTCGATTGGTAGCTGTTGTTGTAGGCAAACTTCGCAAGAGGCAAGAACTTATCCCAAGAACCCACTGAAATCTATAACACAAACACGAAGCATAACCCCTAATATCTGAATGGTGCACTCGAATTGTACAACCCTCCAAAAATGCGATATAAATTGCATGCCCCAGTCAGAGACGATGGATGCCGGCACACCATGAAGTGAAACAATCTCGCGGATATAGATTTGAGCTAGTTGCTCTGATGAATAGGTAGTCACCATCGGAATGAAATGAGCCGACTTGGTCAACCTATCCACAATCACCCATACAGCGTCAAATTTTTTCTGAGTTCGTGGGAGCCCAACAACGAAGTTTATGGTAACACGCTCCTATTTCCACTCGGGAATCTCAAGTCTCTGAAGAAAACCTCTTAACCTCTTATGCTCGTACTTCACTTGCTAACAATGTAGACATCGAACCACATACTCCACTATATATTTCATCATTCTCCTCCACCAATAGTGTTGCCTCAAATCATGATACATCTTAGCGGCTTCCGGATGAATGGAGTACCGCAAACTGTGGGCCTCTGGAAGAATCAACTCATGTAACCTATCCACATTAGGAACGCATAGCTGACCATGCATCCGCAACACACCATCATCTTTGATAGAAACCTCCTTGGCATCATCGTGATGTACCGTGTCCTTAAGGACAAACAAGTGGGGGTCGTCATACTTCCGCTCTATGATGAGCTCATATAAAGAAGACTGAGTAACCACACAAGCAAGAACTCGACTGGCTATGAAATATCCAATCTAACAAACTGATTGGCCAAGGCATGAACATCAATGGCTAGCGACCTCTCTGATGCCGCTAGATATGCCAAACTACCCATACTCTCTGCCTTTCGACTCAAGGTATCGACCACCACATTGGCTTTCCCGGGATGATATAGAATAGTGAGAGCATAGTCTTAAAGCAACTCTAACCACCTCCTCTACCGTAAATTAAGATCTTTCTGTTTGAACAGATGCTGGAGACACTGGTGGTCGGTATAGACCTCACAAGGGATACAGTAGAAATAGTGATGCCAAATCTTCAAGGCATGAACAATAGCTGTCATTTCCAAGTCATGGACAAGATAATTCTTCTCATGAACCTTCAACTGCCTAGACCCGTAGGCAATCACCCTACCTTCCTGCATCAACACCGTGCCAAGGCTAACATGTGACGCATCACAATACACAGTGTATGACCCCGAACCCGTAGGCAACACCAATACTAGCGTTGTAGTCAAAGCAGTCTTGAGCTTATGAAAGCTCTTATCACACTCCTCGGACCATCTAAAATGAGAAACCTTCTAGGGAAATCTTGTCACAGGTGCAGTAATGGATGAGAAATCCTCAATGAAATGGTGATAATACCCGGCCAAACCAAGGAAACTCTGAATCTCATTAGTTGTAGACGGTCTGGGCCAACTCTACACTACTTCAATATTCTTAGGATCTACCTTGATCCCCTCACTCAACACCATATAACCCAAAAACGCAACTAAATCAAGCCATAATTCACACTTTGAGAATTTTGCATACAACTTCTTTTCTCTCAAGGTCTGGAGCACAATCCTCAAATTCTGCTTATGATTATCCCTACTGTTGGAATACACCAAGATATGTCTGGAATACACTGTTCATCAGGTGCATAAATGCTGCTGGGACTTTGGTCAACCCAAATGACATCACAAGGAACATGTAGTGACCATACCGAGTCCTGAAAGTTGTCTTCGGGATATCCGGATCTCGAATCCTCAGCTGACCGCAAATCGATCTTTGAGAAACTTATGGCACCCTGTAGCTGATCAAATAAGTCATTAGTGCGAGGCAATGGGCACATATTCTTCACTATAACCTTGTTCAACTACCGATAATCAATACACATGTGCATAGAGCCATCATTCTTCTACACAAACAAAATTAGAGCACCCCAAGGTGACACACTAGGCCGAATGAAACCCTTATCAAGAAACTCTTGCAACTGCTCCCTTAACTCCTTCAACTCCATTGGGGACATACGATATGGTGCAATAAAAATGGGCTGAGTGCTCGGCAACAAATCAATACCAAACTCGATATCTCTATCGGGCGACATGCCCGGAAGATCTGCCGGAAATACATCTAGGAAGTCTCCCACCCCTAGCTAGCTGTGTGGGTAGAACAGCAACTGGAGCAGAAACTATGGCCTGTGAAGTCTGTGGACCAGGTGGATTTTGTGGAGTCTAAGTAGTCTATGGAGGTTCACCTCTCCTGAGTCTGAGTCAGTCCCTGTTACAACCCATATTTTCATATGTAAGAGTACGTCGCAAGTCAATTGATGTAAGTTTAGAAATGAGATCATATTTTAAAATACCTAAAGCAAGTTAATCATGTTACCATATAGGTTAAAAATATTTAAAATCATGAATAACAAGTACCAAGAGGGTTGGAAGGCTTAGAATCTAAACGAATTGAAAAAAATAAGTTTCGTCGAAAGTCTACAAGTTGAGAATATTATAACATGTACTTTTGGAGTAAGACTAGGGTGCTCAAAATTATAAGGAGGTTATGTTATGAGTTATTTTAGTCTTATGATAGTCATGTGTTATGTTTTGAAGTCAAGCGAGTTTTGGAACAAAAGTTGGCAAACATCATCACAAGTTACATTCATAAATATGCTGAAAACTAAGTCAAATGTAGCTGAGCATTTCTCCCAATGTACATGGAATTACGGGATGATCCACCTACCAAATTAAATATCTACGAGTCTAGTTTCTAATTAATTAAACGGTGTGTCAATACAACATATGAGTAAAGAGCTATTTGTGTTTTTACGAGACTGCACTGACTGCATAGGTGACAAGTAGGTGTTCCACCTACTTGCTTCAATGAAAGGACGAAACATGTCCAAATAGGAGCTAGTTTGGATAGGCCAAAGATAACTTTTAAGGGATGATTTCCTTCAGATATTACACTCATAATAGAGCAAAAACATCAGAGGTACACCCCAGTAAAAGTCTCCCAAAAATTCAACACAAAACCATAAATGATTTTCTCTTCTTTTCAGGTTCTAGTTGGAGAATAACCTAAGGGTTGAAGAACCAAGATAGGAGCTGATATATTCACCAAATAAGGTAGGTATACTTCCCTCTTTCATCCATTTTTTATTCTGTAAAAGTAGAGAAATTTGTTTAATAATTGTAAGAACTCACGGGATGGTGATCGGAAGATGTGAGTTCGAGTTGTTCAACTTGCAGTGGACTATTTTGTGGGCTGTTTCATGTTGCTGTTGGGTGTTCCATTTTGCTACTATTTTTGTGGAGGTTTGGAGAATAAATGGTGTGTAGAAACACCACATAATGGCATGGTTGTTGGCTGGTCGTTCGTCGTTACATTTTGGGTTGTTTGACACTACTATGGTTGTCGTTTTGTGTATGAAGTGATTGGGGTGTGGGGGATGTTTTGTGGTATTGTGTGATGGATATAAGGTTGGAAAATGATGTATACATGTTTTTATTGTATTGTTCTTGTCATTGTTGGTGTTATGTCGAATTGGAAGGAATTAAAGATTATAGGGGAGATGCTGCCCGTTTTATTACAAAATAAGCTTGTATTTCGTTGTGCGATAGTCGTACCTTCTGAAACTTAATGATAGTGTTATTATAGTTGTTGTAGATTAAGGTGTGATGAGACAAGTTCAATGTGGTTATTGGACAGATTACGATAAGATATGTTAAGTATAAACCTTTCCTTTATTTTGGCATAATCTCGTAACCACATGTGTTTGATAACAAGACATAAAGAAAGGTTCGTATTCCTGAATTTATTCACATTATCCTAGTCTCATAAGTTACAATATTCTCCCTTATTGGGACTTTCTATTCAGTTAAGTATTTTCTTCTTTCAGTCAAGAGAGTAGATGATTTATATATACATAGTATTATAGTATTTTCACCACCATCGAGCTATAATCGGTGGGCAGGCCCCTTTTGGGTAGTATTACAGTATTTTCACCACCATTGAGCTATAATCGGTGGGCAAGCCCCTATTGGGCAACCTCCGATTAGATGGTGAGATATATACCAAGCCTACTATAGCCGAGCACCTATGAGCGAGCCCAGAATGTCTAAGATACAAAACCTAGTATGGTCGAGCGCCTATGAGCGAGCCTACTACGGTAGAGTAGTTATACGTACCGAGTCATATAGGGCCGGACAACTATTTTAATTACTATATTGAGAGAGTTGAGTCAGTATCAGTAAGTAATCATATCTTCAAATCATCTTTGACACCCAGTTACTTTCAGTTATTATATTACCAGTTCAGTTTCCGCTTTCAGTTATTTTTTTGCCTTACATACTCGATACACTATCTTGTATTGATATCCCTTTTGCTGGGGACGCTGCATTTTATGCCTGCAAGTCTTGATAGACAGCTGGATAGACCTTCTCAGTAGACAAAGTCAAACATCTGCTTGGTTGATAAGCTTCACTTCATTGGAGANAATTATCTTGCATCTATCCTATCAAAACCCTATTTTCTCCCATTGGTATCTTTGTTTGCTTATTCCTTTCTTCGAGTGTCATTAGTCAATAGCTCTAGATTCATAGTTAATTGTAGTTTTAATCACATAAATCTGAACTATTGATCACATTGCATAGCAATCAAGCTAGAAAGTATGATAATATTATTTAACTCCAATGCCTTTGGATGCGATATTTTACTATACTATATTTAATTAGCAATCATAATTTAAGTGGTGTTTTGTACTCGTCAGTTATATACCGAGCCTACTGTGGCCGAGCGCCTATGACCGAACCCAGAATGGCTGAGATGCAGTGCCTAGTATGGCCGAGCGCCTATGAGAAACCCTACTACTGCATAGCAGTTACACGTACCGATCATTATAGAGACGGACAACTATTTTACTTACTATATTGAGAGAGTTGAGTCAGTACCAGCAGGTAAGTATATCTTCAGATTATATTTGACTCCCAGTTAGTATCGGTTATTATATTATCAATTCAGTTTCAGCATTTCTCTTATTTTGTTGCCTTACATACTCGGTATATTATGTCGTACTGACGTCTATTTTGGGCGTTGCATTTCATGCATGCAGGTCCTGATAGACAGCTGGATAGAACTTCCCACTAGACAGAGTCAATCATCAGCTGGGTCGGTATGCTCCACTTCCTCAGTGTTACCAGGTCTAGACCTTGGAGTCCATTTTATATATACAAGTTTGATGGGTAGGTCGAAGCCCTATCCCGACCATGATACAGTTCAGCTATCTCTAGAGGCTTGTAGACGAGTCCTGTATATTTTGTATATCAGTATTGTTGCCTTGCCAGCTATGTGTACATGTTAGTTTGGTATTGTTGGTTGTAGACATACACGGTGGCCTTGTTGTCCTATGTTGAGGGTTAACCCTCCAGAGTTCACAGTTATAGAGTGGTACGCTCGGGCCAAATATGGATTTGGGTGCCGGCCATGCCTCCCCAGGTTTGAGGCATGACAAACATGGTATTAGAGCACTTCTATCCTAGGTATTCTACAAGCCATGTCTGGTAGAGCCTTGTTTATAGATGTGTTGTGCACCGCATTATATAGACAGGAAGCTACAAGGCATTTAGGAGTATGTTACCCTTCTTTTAAATCTAAATCGTGCTATAGAGCTTAGTCAGAAGAGTTTAAGCCAAGACTTATGTTTGCTAATGATATAGATATGTTTGCAATTAGAAAGATTACAGCTAGCCAGAGGGCTAATACAACAATAGGTAAGGGAACTAATAGAGAGAGTGTTTTTGATGGTGTGGCCCAGTTTATGGCCCTATCAGATCATGCATACCAAATGTGCAAATTATCTGCTTAAGACCCTAAGATCGGAATATCGAACATGCCTCACGAATAGCAGTCCATGGGAGTATCAGAAGGTAAAAGTATAAGTTTCAACAGGTAGAATAAGCAAGGTGAAAAAGCGCATGAGGTACCCAGTTGGTGAGGATTATCTGTATTTACAATTCAGGCAGATAAATATAAGCATTCTGAGTTACTTTCAACGGTAACAGAGTTATGTACATTTTGGCACACCCATCTCAGTTATGCTCTATGCAAGCTAACAGATATAGTTTAAGAGAAGGATGGGATATTAAGATCCTGCTGGGGTTATAGTAACCCAAAATGGTGGATGGATTGTTAGCATTAACTTGCATTTCCGAAGGATATTGCAAACTTGATAATAGTTCTTCTTATGAGACACCCAAATGTTGCACTCTAGAATAGTATAGTAAGATATAAATACTAGAATGTTTANATATATATATATATATATATATATATATATATGAGCTTTTGGGTATGTTTACCCCTAAGATGAGAGAGACGATATTTTCAGATGATTCAGAATTTGGCTTCATCGGTCTAAGTTGTGGGTTAGCCCTCCAGAGTTCACAGTTATAGAGTAGTACGCTCGAGCCGAGTATAGCACCGAGTGTCGTCCACGCCTCTTCAAGTTTGGGGTTTGACAGACCCACACCATATGACGGTTATCACCACACTCAAAGCAAGCTCTCGGTGGGCGTGGCTGCTGAAACTGGCTCGAGCCTGGTTGGCTGGACTGACAACTAAAAGCACCCCGTGTAGGAGGTGTACTATATAGTGGCGGTGCATAATGGGCAACCTGAGACCTGGATTTAGCTTGAGCACCACTAGAAGCTGGAAGCACTGAATGAACTAGACGACTCATATAGCCACTGCCATGACGTGACGTAATTGTAGCGCGGCCACCACTAAATCCTCCAGTACATCAATGCCTTTCGGCCTCCCTATCCTCTCTCTCACGGCCCCGCATACCCTCCAACCTCCGCCCGATCTCTATCACCTGCTGATATGGGGTATCTGTCTCCAACCCTCGAGCCATGCTGAATCTAATACCATAGTTGAGCCCCTTGATAAATCGACGGACTCACTCTCTAACTGTCATAGTACCCTGGCGCAACTGCTCAAACTCCGCGCACCATACCTCTCAAAGGCTCTGGGAACAAACTCTCTCAAGAACATCTCTAAAAACTGAGTCCATGTGAGTGAACCTGCATCGGCTGGGCTACCTTCCTCGGAACCTCACCACCACTGATACGTTGCTCCTGACAGTTAGAATGTAGTAAAAGCAACCCCGCTCTCCTCCACAATACCCATGGTGCAGAGAATACGGTGGCACTTCTCTATAAAACCCTGTGCATCCTCTGTAGCTAGGCCGCTGAAAGTAGGAGGATGATACTTCTTGAACCTCTCAAGTCTAAGATGCTCCTCCTCATATACCACTGCCCTAACCTCGGACTGAGCAAGAACAACATGTGGCACTGGCATAACCTTTGGAACCTGATAAACATGGACCTGTTGCTTTGGAGTACGGGTCGCGGGAGTCTGAGCTCCTCCCCCAACCTGAGATATGGCTACTGCAAGTGGAATCGACCCCGCCTGAGCTAAGTATCGAACATGCTCAAGAACTGTGTGAAGGTCTTCTGAAGTGCAGGGTGGCAACAGGCGCTTCAGGTGCCTTCCCCCTCAACTGGAGCTACTAGTGGCTCTTCTGTCATTGCTCGAGTAGGTGCTCTAGCTGCACCACGTGCACCTTTTCTGCCTCTTCCCCGGCCTCTTGCGGCTCTAGCAGGGGGCGCGGGTGTCTGGTCGTCAGATCCAGTGGTGTGTGTCCTCACCATGTGTGAGAGAATAGAAAGACAAAGATTCGGAATTTAGAAGTCAAAAATTCACGTGATAAGGAATCAAAGAAGTGAAGTTTCCTAACAATTCCATAGCTTATTGAAGATAAGTACAGATGTCTCCGTACCGATCCGCAAGACTCTACTAAACCTGCATATGACTCGTAACACCTATGAACCTAGAGCTCTGATACCAACTTGTCACGACCCCAATCTCCCACCGTAGGATGTCATGATGGCATCTAGTCTCTAAGACTAGATAAGTCTAATATACATGAAGAAATAGCGCAAATAACAATAAAACTACAAATTTAAACCATCTAGCCACCATAATAGAATTCAACAATACCGCTAAAAAATAACTCCCAAAATATTGTGAGACTGTGCGATAAGCTCTACACGAATATACCGTAAAATCCCTAATACATCACTATCTAAATCAAGAGTAAGCAGTAGAAAAAAATAAGAACAGAGGGTGACTCTAAGGCCTGAGGACGCCAAGCAGGTTTACCTTGAAGTCTCCGAGATGTATAGACAAATCACTGATGCCTAGCCTGATATGAGGTACCTGGATCTACACAAAAAAATTTGCAGAAGTATAGTATGAGTACACCACAATGGTACCCAGTAAGTATCAAGCCTAACCTCGGTAGAGTAATGACGAGGCCAGGTCAAGACACTTATTAGGATAATAAAAAGAAGTTGAGCAAGTATAATGCAGTCTAATAATGGAAACGAGGAAAATGAGGCAATAAAGAAATGCAACAAGATAGACTACAACTGAATTTAAAGCAATAATGCAACAAGGAAAAAACAAATAATAAGAACATCAAGAAAACAATGTGGACTAATTAAAGTGAGATAAATGAGAGATAACAATAAGAATCATGACCGACGTACCGCCTCGTAATCTCATTTCACAATTATAACCACAATCTTTCGTTATACTGCCGTGTGAGCCTTACATTTAGATAGTTTTCAAAATAATATTTCCGAAATAGCTACGCGCACTTTAGCCCACCTTATGTCGCCACGTGGGTTCAAGTTAATTCCCTTATTAGCAACACGCACATAAATCTCACTTTATGCCGTCGCGTACACATTAACCCCTATTCTTATACCGCCACATGCACATCAATATCATAACACAATCACAAGTCTCACAACAAGTGCCCATATGCCACAACTTGCCAAAAGAATCAACAATACTAATGTTTCCACAACAAATAGCCCATGGCTCAACCACAACGTGTACAAGACTCTCAACAATAGCAAACTGAAAGTGCATAGCTCAACAACAATGGTATTTCAACAGCTAACAACTTGGCCTCAATGTGATCACGACTTTTACAACTTCAACACTAATAACTCAACAAGAAGCTATTCCATGAAAACAACAACTTCAAGTAAACAATTCAACAATTAAAGAAGTAATAGACAATAAGGAAGATAATAACTTCAACTAAAGCATATAAGAGCAAATAACAAGTAAAACGTGGAACAGGTGTTAACAATGTCAAATAAGGCATGTGAAGGTAGATTATTACATGTAAGGGTAGACTAACAATGAAAAATATAACATGCTATGTCAATTAAATTAAATGCATGAAAAGAGTTCAAATAGCCTAAACTAGAAAACTACCACATATATCCCATGTACCACTCGTCATCTTGCGTACACGGCTTTCACATATCACAAATAGCACAATCAACCCAAATCGTAAGGGTTAGTTCACCCACACAAAGTTAAGAAAGATACTTACCTCAAACAAGCTAACTCAATCCACTAGTAAGCATTTTCCGTGAATATCCAACTCCGAACAGCTCGAATCTAGCCAAAATAACTTTATACCATAAATACAAATCATATGAAACTATTCCTGATAATAAAGTTGTATTCTTTAAAGAAAATCAAAAATTCAACTCAAAAAGTCAACCTCGGGCTCGCATCTCATAACCAGACTAAACTTACAAACAGCCGAACACCCATTTAATGATGAGTCCAACCATGCTAAAATTATTCAATTCTGATCTCAAATCAACCTTCAAATCCTCAAATTATAGCTTAGGATGTTTTCATAAAATTTCCCAATTTTTACAAATCAAAACACTAATTAAATGATACAAATAATGATGGATTCATGTATAATAGTCAAATCCGAGTCAAGATTACTTTCCCAAGTCAACTCTTTGAAAATCTCTTCCAAAATTGCCCAAAACCGAGTTCTCTAACTCAATAGATGAAAAATGGAACAACACCCTCGATTGGCCCCTTTTTTGCCCAGTGCCTCCGCATCTGCGGACCAAATGAACCCAATTTCAATCTGATTCACACTGGGCCCCCGGAACCCCGTCCGAACATACCATCGAATTCCAAAACACAAAATGAACCTACTCGAGGCCTAAAATCACATCACAAAACATCGAATCTACAAATTGCAACCCAATTCAATCTTATTGAATCTATGGACATTCAACTTTCAAAACTAACGTCGATTCACCCCAAACCAACTTTGATTGACCTCATATTTTGCACAAAAGTCATAAATAGCACAACGGACCTATTCTAACTTTCGGGATCGGAATCCGACCCCGATATCAATAAAGTCAACTCTCGGTCAAATTTCTCAACCTTCCAAACCTTCAGCTTTCTAACTTTCGCCAATTCAGCCAAAGCTACCTACGAACCTCCAAATCAAAACCCATACATACGCCTAAGTCCAAAATCACTATACAAAGCTATTGGAACCATCAAAACTCTATTTTGGAGTCGTCTACACAAAAGTCAAACTCCGATAAACTCTTTCAACTTAAGCTTCCAACGTTGGGACTAAGTGTCCCAGTTCACTCCGAAACTCACCCGAAACCAAACCAACCAGCCTGGCAAGTCACATATCTACAATATAACATAGAGGAGGCAATAAATAGGGGAACTTGGCTAGAATACTCAAAACGACCAACCGGGTCATTACACTTGCATTGATTTTTGAAAATATTTTCCCGAAATAGCTACACGGGTTTTAGCCCACCTTATCTCACTGCGTGGCTTCAAGTAATTCCCTTACTAGCAACACGCGTATCAAGCCCACCTTATTGTACCGCATGAGTATCAACCTCTATGCTTATACCGCCGCATGCATATCAATATCACAACACAGTAACAACTTGCACCACAAGTACACATATGCCACAACTAGCCAAAGTAACAATACCAATGTTTCCACAACATTAACCCACGGCTCAATCACAATGTGTACAAGTATCTCAATAATGACAAAATGAATGAGAGATGCTCAACAACGAAAGATATCTCAAAAATAAACAACTTCAACCTTAATGTAATAATAGCTTTCACAACTTCAACATCAATAATCCAACAAGAATATAATTCCCATGAAATAACAACCTTAAGTAAGAGTATGCAACAATAAAGAGGTAGCAAGACAATAAGGAAGGTAACAACTTCAACTAAAGCATATGAGAGCAAGTATAACAAGTAAGAGGTAGAACAAGTGCTAACAACGTCAAATAAAGCATGTAAGAGTAGGTTAACACATGTAAGAGACGATTAATAATGAAAGATGTAACATGTTATGACAATTCAATTAAAGGCATGGGAAGAGTCTAAATAACCTAAATTGGTCAAATACCACATATAGCTCATGTACACACTCGTCACCTCACATACACGTCTTCCACATAACTCAAATAGCACAATCAACCCAAATCCTAAGGGTAGTTCCCCCACGAAAAGTTAGGCAAGATATTCACCTTAACTAGGCAAACTCAATCCTCGAAAATAGTGTTTCCCCTAAACTTTGACTCCACACGGCTCAAATCTAACCAAAAATGACTTAATATCATCAAATAATGCAAGGAAAATCAATTACAATAGATAAATCTATGATCTTTATACTTTTTCTAAAAAGTCAACCCCAGGTCAGCCCGGTCAAAACCCGAGTCCAAGGGTAGATTCCAATTACCCATAACCCCATGAGTCCATATATGTGTTTTGTTTATAAATCCGAGTCCAAATCGACTCTCAAAACTCAAATATTCATTTTTCAAAATTTTGACAAAAATCCCCAACTTTCCTTTTTGATTCTCATAAATTTGATGTTAACTTTAAGATGTAATCATGAAATATAGTTGGAAATTGATTAGAATCACTTACCCAATATTTGTAGATGAAAATCCCCTCTCCAAATCTCCTCCCACCGAGCCTAGGGTTCTAGAATATGATAAAATGATATGAAAGCACAACTTTCTAACCTTTTGTTCAGTTACAGATCTCGCAATTGAGACACTGGGTACACAATTGCAAAGAATTGCTCGCAATTACACCACTGACAGTCCAAGGGAAACATCGCAAATCCGATAATGGGTTCGCAAATATGAACCATGTTCCCATCGCAAATGCGACAATAAGCATTGCAAATGAGAACTCACCTACCCAACCCAAAATTCGCAATTGCAAATAAGGCATCACAATTGCGACACTGAGACCCACCCTGCTATGTTCGCAATTGCGAGTCTGGTGCTTGCAATTGCAACATCAGAGACCAGCACACCAGCAAGTCCAGTTTTATTCCAAATCATTCTGCATCACGTCTAAAACTCATCCGAGCCCTCGGGGCTCCAAATCAAACTTCCATGTCACGCCCCAAACCTGGAGAGGCGTGGCTGGCACCCGATGCCGTGCTGGCATGAGCGAACCACTGTGTAACTCATCTGTTTTTCTTCTGTAACTATCATGGCCAACATGGCCACAAAGCTGTATCAATGAACCATCTTTCATAAAATATGAATACATATGGGCCGTCAAGGCCTCTGACATACTATACAAATTGAACCTCTGTCTACAAAGCCTCTATGAAAATTTGACATCAAATGGGATAGGGTACCGGCCTACCCACAAGTTTGTAGAAAAACTTTGACACGATGACTCATAAACTCGACTGCACTCCGAATGAGGTGGAGTCTTACCGATCCTTTGTTGAATGCTAATCTTGTCTACTGTGAGGGCTCGTCAAACCGATTATCTATACCTGCAGGCATGAATGAGCGTCCCCAACAAAAGGACGTTAGTACGAATAATGTACTGAGTATGTAAGGCAGAACTGAAATATAACAATAAGTCAACATTAATTAAAGACATATAAGAATCAACCTGAATCTCTGAAGTGCTATCGTATATGCATACTTATACTTATACATATAATACTTCTATTAGAATCTATTATCCATATCGTATGATGCATGACTGCCCAACTGATCAGTGGTAACTGCCCGACCGGCCTTCGCACGGTAGTAAATGCATGACTGCCCAACCGATCGTAGCTCGGTGGTAAATGTGTAACTGCCCAACCGGCCATAGCTCGGTGGTAAAAGCATGACTGCCCGACCGGCCGTAGCTCGGTGGTAAATATGTAATCGCCCAACCGGTCGTAGCTCAGTGGTAAATGAATATGCATGTCTACCCAACCGGCGGTAAATAATAATACATAACTGCCCAACTGGTGGTAACTGCCAGACCGGCTGTAGCACGGTGGTAAATGAATATGCATGAAGATATGTGTATCACTATATTAAAGACATTAACATCTTTATCAAATACCTCAATAGGGAACTAGATACATATTTAGACATGATTGAATATCACTTTACGGGAATGAATAATATAGACATCCTTAACTGCTAAAAGTAGAACCACTTATGGAATATCATTACGTTTACGTCTCGTTACTTGGATCATGCCAAAATGAAGGATTAGCCTTAACATACCTGGAGTAGGAAAAAATCTGTATGATGCTTTTGAGAAAGATTGCACCGTACTCCCTTAGAATCGCACAATCCCATTGCTATTATGCAGTATAATTTCGTATGAAAGTTTTGCTTAAGATCGTTACTTTACTGAATTCTTATCCATCTCTCTTAATTCTATACGGAATCAGCATCACTACATAAGTTTAAAAGAGATTATATAAACTATAACTGAATATTCCCTAGATATTGATATTCTTCATTTTTGTTCTGTTAGAGCTATAATGTCGTCTGAAACTTGTACAAGGATAACTTATTAGTAAAGTCAAAAGTCCTAAGAAAGCTAGATATGTGGTAGAGGTCTTAAATGTGCCACCTTTTAAAATGATTCAAGAGTCACATAATTGGGCTTTGAGCCCTTCCATACTTGATGCCACGTTGTTGTTTTGGGGGGGAGGGGGGAGGGGGGGAGATTAGCTTATCCAAAAATTATCCACCCATTTCTTTAATTAACTAGTTAATCCCCCACTAATTCAGTAATTAACCAATTATCTACATAATTAAAAAATTATCTCAAATTACTTAAAATACTACTCACTTTTAACACACTTTGTACACCTTACTCTTATAAAGAGTACAAATCTTCGTACGCTTAATTCTTAAAATGGTAAAAAGATAACCTTCTTTTCTTGTGAGAAATTAATTTCTATCTTTACAATAAAGAAAATCTCACAAACTTTATCATGTTTGGTGTATAATTTATCATATCCAAAAATAGTAATGGTAACTATCCAAAAGTATACTAATAAAACTTTTACTAAAATACTCCACTTAAAAGAAAATACCACATTAACATAATATCTAACGGTATCAATGTTAGTAAACTTACGGGGTGTAACATTCCACACAAGTCTAAAAGTATCATACGAAATCGCTCTGCGATCAAAACACAGTAATATATCTAGAACTACGAATCGGACATCAAAACTCAAGAATTTCTACGAAAAGTTCATGAACCTCTAGAATTGCAACCTAGCGTCTCATATCAAATCAACTCTAAATGACACCAAATTTTGCAGACAAGTTGTAAATAGCATAGAGGACCTATTTCAAGTCCCAAAACCAAATTCAAAACCAGATAGCCAAAAGTCAACCTACGGCCAAACTTCTAACCTCAAATTGCTAATATTCAGCAAAACAACACAAATCAATCTACGGACCTCCGAATTCAATTTTGGGCACAAGCTCAAGTCCAAAATCACGATACGTATCTATCGGAGCCATCAAAACATCATTACGGGGTCGTTTTCACAAAAGTTAAAGTTTGGTCAATATTTCTAACTTAGGCTTCTAAGCCAATAACCAAAGGTTCTAAATTAACCCGAAATCTTTCCGGAATGAAACTAACCAACCCCGCAAGTCATAAAACCAGTACATACGTTAGCATCTAAAGGGGAAATGGGGCACAAATACACAAAATGACCGATCTGGTAGTTACATTCTCCCCATCTTAAAACACACATTCGTGGTCGAACGTGCATAGAGACATATCTGAAGTGATGAAAATGTGAGGATAATGACTTTGCATGTCGTGCTCGGTCTCCCCGGTCGCCTCCTCGACCGGATGACCCCTCAATTGGACCTTCACTAAAGCAATACTCTTTGACCTCAACTTTTGGACCTGCCTGGCCAAGATGGACACCGGCTCCTCAACATAAATCAAATCCTTGTCCAATTGGACTGAGCTAAAATATAATACATGGTACGGATCACCATAATACTTCTGGAGTATAGAAACATGGAACACTAGGTGGATCACCGATAGGTTGGGTGGCAATGCAAGCTTGTAGGATGCATCACTAACTCTCTCAAGGATCTTAAAAGGATAGATAGACCTAGCTCTCAACTTGCCCTTCTTCTCGAACTTATCACACCCTTCATTGGTGAAACCCGCAGCAAAACCCTCTCTCCCACCGTAAATGCTACATCACGAGCCTTCCGATCAGCCTTCCGTCCATCTGGGGTAAAATGATGTACTTAACTCAACCTGTGTTCCTAGCTCACACTGCATGGCCCTCCAGAAAAGCTATGTGAACTGCGTGCCAGACATCGGCTCCATGAAGACGAACAATCTCATGGATATAGATCTGAGCCAGTTGCTCTAAAGAATAGGTGATCACCACCGGGATGAAATGTGCTGACTTGGTCAGCCTGTCCACAATCACCCATACTGCGTCAAATTGCTTCAAAGTTCGTGGGAGCCCAACACCGAAATCCATGGTAACACGCTCCCACTTCCACTCGGGAATCTCAAGTCTCTAAAGCAAACCGCTCGGCCTCTGGTGCTTGTACTACGTCTGCTGACAGTTCAGGCACTAAGCTACATACTCCAGTATATCTTTCTTCATTCTCCTCCACCAATAGTGCTGCCTCCAGTCTAGATACATCTTAACGGCACCCGGAGGAATATAATCCCACAAACAGAGGGCCTTTTCAAGGATCAACTCACGCAACCCATCCACACTGGGCACACTTAACTGGCCATGCATCCATAACACCCCGTCATCATCAATAGAATCCCCCTTGGCATCGCCGTATTATACCATGTCCTTAAGGAAAAGCAAATGGGGGTTATCATATTGACGCTCTCTGATGTGCTCATATAATGAAGACTGAGAAATCATGCGAGCAAGAACCTGCCAGGGCTCTGAAATATCTAGTCTCACAAACTGGTTGGCCAAAGCCTAAACATCCATGGCTAGTGGCCTCTCTACTGCCGGTAAGTATGCAAAACTACCAATACTCTTCACCTTTCTACTCAAGGCATCATCCACTATATTGGCCTTCCGGGGATGATATAGAATAGTGATATCATAGTCGTTTAGCAACTCTAACCATCTTCGCTGCCACAAGTTGAGATCCTTCTTCTTGAACAGATGTTGGAGACTCTGATGGTCCGAATAGACCTCACATCGAACACCGTAGAAATAGTGCTTCCAAATCTTCAATGCATCAACAATAGCTTCCAATTTCAAGTCATGTACCGGATAATTCTACTCATGAACTTTTAGCTGCCGAGATTCGTAGGAAATCACCCTACCGTTTTGCATCGACACCATGACAAGCCCAGAATGTGATGCGTCATAATACACAGTGTAAGACCCCGAACCCATAGGCCACACCAACACTAGGGCTATAGTCAAAGAAGTCTTGAGCTTTTGAAAGCGAGCCTCACATTCCTCGGACCATCTGAAAGAAGCACCCTTCTGGGTCAATCTAGTCAAAGGTGCAGCAATGGATGAGAAACCCGCTACGGAACCGCAATAATATCCAGCAAAACCGAGGAAACTCCAAATCTAAGTAGTTGAAGATTGTCTGGGCCAACTCTGAACTGCCTCAATCTTCTTCAGGTCCACCTTACTCCCCTCACCAGATACCACATGACCCAAATACGCCACCAAATCATGCCAGAACTCACACTTTGAGAATTTTGCATATAACTTCTTCTCTCTCAAGGTCTATAGGGCGGTATGCCTAGTAGATTTGCTGGAAACACATCGGGGAAATCTCTCACTACCGAAACTGACTCAACGGTAGGAGTATTAGCACTAACATTCCTCACAAAGGCTAGATATGCCTCACACCCCTTATCAACCATATATTGTGCCTTAAGGAAGGATACAACCCTTCTAAGAATATAATCCAATGTACCCTTCCACTCCAACTGTGGCAAACCTGGCATAGCCAATGTCACGGTCTTGGCGTGACAATCCAGAATACATCATAGGGCAACAACCAGTCCATGCCCAAGATCACATTAAAGTCTACCATATTGAGTAACAATAGATCAACTCTGGTCTCAAAACCACCAATACAACTAAACATGACTAATACACACGGTCCACAATAATAGAATCTCCCACAGGTGTGGACACATATACAGGAAAACCTAAAGAATCACGAGATATATCTAAATACGGAGCAAAGTAAGATGACACATACGAATAAGTGGATACCAGATCAAATAAGATTGATGCATCCCAATGACAAACCAGAACTATACTTGTAATGACAGCATCCGATGCAACCGCCCGTGTCCTACCAGAAAAAGCATAGAAACGTGCATGGCCTCCCCCTCAAGGATGACCTCTACCCACCTGACCTCCACCTCTAGCTGGTGGGGCAGGTGGAGCGGTGACTAGAGCAGCAACCATGGCCTGCGTACCCTGTGGACCCTATGGAATTCGTGGAGCCTGTGTAGTCTGTGGAGGTGCTCCCCTCGTGAGTCTTGGGAAATCCCTCACCATATGTTTGGTATCACCACACTCAAAACAATCTTTTGGTGGGCATGGCTTCAAAAACTGACCCTAGTCTGGTCGGCTAGACTGACCGCTGAAGGCACCCCATGTGGGAGGTGCACTAGAACGTGGCTAAGCAAAATGGGCAACATGGGACCTCAGAACAGCAAGAGCACCACTAGAAGCTGGAAGTGTTGAATCAACTGGGCAGCTCACATAGCCTCTTCTATGACTGGCTAAAATGGGGGCGTGGGCACCACTATATCCTCAAAACACTCGAGACCTCTTAGTCTTCTTATCCTCTCTCTCACGACCCCTCATACCCTCCAACCTCCACGCAATCTCTACCACCTGCTGATATGGAGTATCTGTCTCCAACTCTCGAGCCAAGCTGAGTCCCTAAATAAATCTATGGAATCTCTCTCTAAATATGGAAACCAAAGTAGGTGCATGACGAGATAACTCTGCAAACCACATAGCATACTCGGACAAAGTCATAGTCCCCTAGCAAAACTGCTCAAACTCAGTGCACAACGCATCCCTGAGGGTCTGTGGAACAAAACTCCCTCAAAAATAAATCAGTGAATTGAGCCCAAGTACGTGGCACTACGCCAGATGGCTTACTCTCCTCGTACGCCTGCCACCATCTATACACCGGCCTTGACAGTTGGAAAGTAGTAAGGCTGACCCCGTTCACCTCCACTGTGCCCATAGTGCGCAGAATACGGTGACCCTATTCTAGAAAACCTTGTGCATCCTCAAAAGCTACGCCACTGAAAGTAGGAGAAAAATACTTCTTGAACCTCTCTAACCTCTTCTGCTCCTCCACTGACGCCACTAGCCTAACATCGGGCTGAACAGTAATCACGGGCTACATCAACATAACACCTGGAGCCTGATTAACATGAGCCCGCTGCTCTACAGTACGGGCGGTGGGAGTCTAAGCTCCTCCCCCAGCCTAAGAAGCAGATGGTGCAACTAGAATCAATCCCGCTTGAGCCAAGGAACCAAACATGCGCAGGAAATGTGCCAATGTCTCCAGAAGTTTAGGGGTAGCAACAGGCGCCTCAGGTGCCTGCTCCCCAACCGGAGCTACTAGTGGCTCCTCAGCTGCTACTCTGGCAGGTGCTTTGGCTGTAGCACATGCACAACCTCATCATCTACCCCAGCCCCGGCCCTTAGAAACACCGGGCCCGGGGGCAGCATCGTTGGTATCAAAATCTCGTGTCCTCACCATCTATAAGAGAATAGAAAGACAAAGGCTCAAAATCCAAAATTAACAAATCTGCATTATATGGAATGCAAAAAGTGAAATTTCCTAGTAGTTTTGTAGCCTCTCGAAGATACGTACAGACGGCTCCATACTGATCCGCAAGACTCCACTAAACTTGCTCGCGACTCCAAGAACCTATGAACCTAGGGCTCTAATACCAACTTGTCACGACCCAAATCCCTCCACAGGGGTCGTGATAGCACCTAGTTTCTAAAACTAAGGTAAGTCGATCACTTAGCATTAGTTAAAACATTAAAGGCATGATATAACGAAACCGAGTCTAACATAAATGCAGTAATAAAAATAATACAGGCCAATGCGGCAATACTCAACATAACTCCCTAGAACTAGGTAGTACAGAGTCACGAGTTCTAACTGAAAACATGAGAATATCTTAAAATACATAACTGTCTGAAATACTTAAATAGTAGAAATGAAACAAGAGGGTGACTCCGAGGCATGCGGTCGGAGCATGCAGGAATACCTTGAAGTCTCAAATTTATAGAATGCCTCACTACCGATCAGCCCGATCCAAAAATGTGTAGAAGCGTAGAATGAGTACACCACAATCGGTACCCAGTAAGTATCGAGACTTACCTCAGTGGAGTAGTGACGAGGTTCAAGTCATTTGATACTCACTAGACAGATAACTTGTGCAATAAATATATCAAAGAAAATCAATAACAGAAATATAACTGAAAACAGTAACAACAATCCCTTTAGAACGTGCAGTAACAATTCAGTATAGTAAAACCCATCTTTGATAACAAAATATCAAATAGAGGTGAGGCATGTGATAACATGTCAAATACATTCATTAACTCATATAAGCGCAAAACGGAAACTTTTAGAAATAATTATATAATATATATCAACCCCATCCCAACACAATCACAACAACAAGAATGACACCCCCAGATATCACATAACATCATCAACAATGCCACCCTTATTCCCCCGCATGTGCACATAACAATGAAATGCCTCTCTTATTTCACCACATGCGCATATACCAACTCTTATTTTGCCAGGTGGGCAACCCGAGATAACACTACCCTTATTTCGCCTCACGCGCGCAACAATAGACAAAATCGCACGGCAAAACCTCGCGCTGACACCCCCAATTAATCCGTTCAACCTGTCCACAAGTGTCACAATACCACAAAACAATAATACCAATTGCCACAACATCACAACAACGATATCAAAGTGTCATCAAGAGATAAGCTCACAACTTTCAACAATAGTGCACGAGGACATAACAAATCATCATAAAAGCGGAGGGGTGTTCAATAAATAGTGCATGACTATGATTAAGTCATTGTAGTGATCATGATAAAATAGTCATAAAGTGATCTTAACATGTTTCATATAAAGTTCATTATCACATTAAGGCATATTGATAGCCTACAGCCTATTAAAGTCAAAATCACACATAGTACATGTATACACGCTCGTTACCTTATGTACACGTCACTTTCACACCATAGAAATCAACAAATTAAGGCTAGAACTAAGGGGTATTTTTCTATACAAGGTTAGGCGAGATACTTACCTCAAATAAGCTAAATTAGTACTCTAAAAGTCCCTTTCCGCGTGAATCAATCTCCGGACAACTCGAATCCAACCAAAATAACTTAATAATATCAATAGAAGCCATAGGAAACAAGTCCAAACAATAAAGCTAAGATCTTGGCTCAATAATGCAAAAGTCAATCCAAAAAGTCAACCCCAGGCTCGCACCCCGAAACCTGACAAAACTCACACATTCAAAACATTCATTCCAATATGAGTCCAAATATATGTGTTTCATCCAATTCCAACCTCAAAATCGACCCTAAAATTATCTAATCTCACACTCCAAAATCATAGTTCAAAAACTCCCAAATCCCACCTTTAGTTCATGTAAATTAGATGTAATAATCAATGGATAATCAATATTTAATACCAAAATCAAATAAGGATCAATTACCCCTTCAACTGTGATGAAAAGCCCTCCAAAACCCGCCTCCAACCGAGCTCCACAACTCCAAAAATGAGAAATAACCAAAACCCTTCGATATTAAATCCTGCCAAGCTATACCACATCTGCAGGCCAAAAGGTCGTAGTGGTGATACCTCTTCTGCGCTCCATGCTCTTCTTGCTCAAGTCCGCTTCTGCGGAGAAATCTGCGCATCTGCGCTCACGCATTTGCGCCCCACTATCTGCACCTGCGGGCTCAACCATCCCTAGCCACTCATCGCATCTGTGGCCTTGCACCTTCATACCATCCATCGTAGGTATGGAAGCACCAGAACTCAGAAACCTTCAGCAATTCAACACAGCCATAAACAATCCGAAATCAATCTGAAACACAACTGAGGCTCCCGGAACCCCGTCCAAACACACCAACCAATCCCAAAGCATAAAACGGACTTACTCGAGGCCTCAAATCACACAAAACAATATCAAAGCTATGAATTGCATCCCAATGCAAGCCTAAGAAATTAATGAAATTGCAAATTACAAAACTCGTACCGAACTATATCAAATCAGCCTAGAATGACCTCAAACTTTACATGCAAGTCCCAAATGACACAATGGACCTATCCCAACTTCCGGAACCAATATCCGAACCCGTTATCAACCAAGTCAGTTGTCGGTCAAACCTATCAGCCTTCCAAATCTTCAACTTTTCATCTTTCGCCAATTCAAGCCAAAACAATCTAAGAACCTCCAAATTCAAATCCGGATATACACCTAAGCCCAAAATTACCATACGAAGCTATTGGAATCATCAAAACACCATTCTAGAGTCGTCTACATAAAAGTCAAGCTCCAATCAACTACAATGCAATCCAAAACACTCCCGAAACCAAACTAACCACCTCGGCTAGTCACATAATCACAAATACAAACATGTAAAGCATTAAATAGGGGAAACGGCGCTGAAATACTCAAAACGATTGGTCGGGTCGTTACATTTTTTCTTTTTCTGATATTGTTTTTGTGCAGAATTTATTGTTTAAATTCGCGGTTAATTCCATAATGGTCATTTGCGAATTTGAATTTCATGACCAAACAGAAATTTAAATATTTCTGCCGAAACGATACCACTTTACGTGAACAGTTACCTTCGCACCTATTCAACCTAGACTGTTTGGCTATAAATGCAGAGAATTGGCCTCATTTTTTTACCACTGAAAATCTGAAAATACTCTCCCCACTTTCTTCTGCATATTGCATATTTTTAAAATACAATACGTAAGTGTCAGTATTGTTTGCTACCGTTTGTCGAGTTTGACTAAGTTATCTAATTTTTATTGTTGGTGTTACAGAATAATTGTTTCATTCTATCTTGGGAGGAACTAATCGACTAACCATGGACACCAGTGAGGTGATTAAATTCTTTAAGAAAATACAGTTTTCTGTTGGGCTTGGAACTTTTAATTTTTCTTCTTCTGTTTTTATTTCTGTTTATGTGATACTTTTGCATAATTTATTCTCGAACACAGTACACTAACAATGGTTGCACATAAAAAAGTGAACGTAAAATGTATTTGGACAAATAGTTGTAAATCCATTAACTCAATCTGTTCTTAGAAAGGTGTATTTTTTGTTCATGCAAGATCTCAAGGATTGTGTGCGCTTTAATATAGTCATTCGTCTTTGATTTAATTTCTCTAATTTTCATGTTTATTATTTTTTTAAAATCAAAATAAGTTTAATTTGCATATACTTATTAATTGGATGTTCGTGTACATTATTATTTTTAATATTCATTGTACATTCATATTATGGAATACTTTTGATGTATTCTTTTGATATTATTGAAAGGTATGTTAGGTAGATAATGGTCACCCTACTCACAGAGGAGACCGCCTCCATCAATTTAGTGTTGACGCGAGATGAAACGTGAGTTTAATCAAATCATCACATAGAAACTTTAAGAGCACGTGGCTTAAAAATCTTTAGCGACGCACAAGGAATAACAAAGGTAATTGTAGTATTTCTTGGTGGAAATAGATTTTACTTAATCTACCTTGGAAGGCCAAATATGAGTTCACGTTTATTGAGTAGATTAAGGAGCTTAATTTAGATGCATATGGCGTCTGAATATCATATTTATAGCATCGTCCTATGAGATAAAGACATAAGCTCCATGAAAAAAGAAAAAATAAAGTAGCACATGTTTCGTACAAAGTGGCAAATTTCGACCAAAAGAGTTAGCATAAGATTTATTTCGACTTATTATTGTCTGAGACCTTAAATTGAGTACCCACATGACTCTTATCAGCGGCTGAAATCTTATTTTGATGTTTGTTATCTTATCATGCTACCAATAACCATGCAAGAAACAGTTCGGCGAAGCATGACTAGAAAAGCAAATTGAATTCAAGTTGACAGACTCGTAAGAAGAGAAAGATAATTAATGATATCTCATTTAATTTGTGTTTACTGGTACCGGTTATAACTTTCAAGCCATGATAGTGAACACAAGAAACAATGATAGGTGAGATCTAGAGGGATATATCAGTGTGATTCAAATAATTTACGGCACAAAGCATACTTTTGATGATATAATTGAAGATTTTCATAACGACGACGAGAGGATATATATTCCTAATATATGTATAGCAACGTGCACTCACAGTATGCTGGTTTTACGACCTATTTATCCAGTTTGAAATGATACAACAGAATTTAAAGAAGAATATTTTTTTTAGCTTGGTGGAGATTGAGCACTCCCTTATATGTGAGTCGGAGATGCTGAAAAACTCTATTGGGTGGGGTCCGCCCATTGTCACGACTCAAAATCCCAACCAATAAGGAGTCGTGATCGCCTCTAATACCTCTTGCCAGGCAAGCCTGTAAGGCCCCGTAAAATTTTACCTAAAATCCGGAGTTTCGTGATGGCAAGATAGACTTATGTGTTGACGATTGCAGCTGTGGTACGGACTTTTTGGGTTGAACAGTGCATTGGGGAGTTGAAAAACAATTTGGCAGAGTAGGGCATTTCTGTGGTCCACTATGCGACCGCAGAATCACTCTGCGGGTCGCAAAACCTCCGCAGAGTGAAGCGGAGAAATGGCCCATTTTTGTAGGTTGTTTTATGGTCTATTATGCAGCCGCATAACTATTATTCGAGCCGCACAATCCATCGCAGATCCAGCATGAAGATATCCGGAGGGTAGTTCTACAGCACATTATGCGACTGTAGAACTGGTCTGCGGACCGCAGACCTGCCGTAGACTCTACCCGAACAACCTAGTTTTGGGACCCTTTTTTGCGGTCCCCTTTGCGGGCTGCATACCTGTTTTGTGGTCCGGTCTGCGACCGCAGACCCAGCTTCGTAGAGTTTAAGTTTTAAAAATTTAACCCGATCCCATTTTCATAAAAATAACTTGTGGGTTATTTTGACTGGTCCTAACTGATATATAGAGAAGGGGAGTGGTCTAGAGTGAAAGGGGAAGTTCCTAAGATTATTGTTCATCAACTCTTGCTCAAAGTTGAAGAATTCACAAGAAAAACTCACTAGGTCTTCATCCTAGAGATAAGATTCTACTCCCTAGCCCTCAATTCCGGGATTTAATTGGAAATGGGTAATGAGAAAAGCAATTCTTGGGTGTGGTATTTGTTCATTATGCATGCATGTACCATGCATCAAGCGTAGTGTGAAGATTATTGAGCTCATATTGGTAAACTTTGGGTAGTGGGATGAAGGGATCCACCATAGGAGGATCTTGAAACCTTAATGCACATCTAGTGTTTGATAAAATGCACAAATGAGCTGGAACCATAAACGCATTCCTAATTTGTGTTCAATTTTGCTATATTTCTAAATATATCGAAGTGGCTAAGAATTCCGGAATATAGTAGTGATTTGAAAAGCTCGAGGGGAGGTATATTGGCTAAACTTCCCTATTAGAATTGAACCCCACATTGTCCTTGTAAGTCCCGAGTTATTCATTATAAATTGATTATTCCAAATAATCCTTGGGTCAAACGATATATGTTCAATATGTATTCCAAATGTTCTTGTTATGTTATGTTCTATTTGAAAATCTGCTCGAAGCATGGTTTGCATATCTAAATGTTATAACTTCAAGTCGTGATTCAAATAAAAGCTACTATGCCAAATTGTGTAAGAAATCTCAATGTGCTTAATATTCTTATTTGCTCACATGTGGACTTAAAGTCACTACTAAAAACTCAGGTTTTAGCGACGGCCAAATTTTGTAACTAAACAGAAAAATTCGTCGCTAATCTCATTTAGAGACGGATTAGCAACGGATTATTAGCGAAAAATTCTGCTAGCTACGAGCGTTTTAGCGACATATTAGCGACGACGTTCGTAGCTAATGCTAGTTTATTTTTGTAGTGAGTTTTGAATAGAAATGCTTTGTTGTTGATGATCCATGATGATGTTTGAAAGTGAAAGAGATGAGCATGAAATATAAAATACGGCCAGCGTGCCAAGAGTGACATTGTGTTATGGCCATTGGGGCCAATGAAATGAATGATATATAAAAGATAATGAAATTAGTTGTCAATCCTTTAAATAAATAAACACCCTGGGAGTATTGTTAATCACCGATGAAGGGTAGGTTGAAATAACTTAACCCCAAAACTACACATGCCGGTGTAGGAGTGAATTGTGATTGTATCCATTTATTAGGATAAGATTGATGTGATGAGAATATTTCCATTTATTGGGATGAGATGATTGCTAGAAAAGTGTGATGTCGATCCACACGATATTGTGGTGAGAAGGCCTAGCCGGTCGGGTCATGATCGGACGCCATGTCGCACACATGATGGTGATTGTGCTTGAGATTATGATTGAAACAATGATTGAAATTGAGATAATGATTATGATTGTAGTTGATGTCTTTGGGTGACACGACCTAGCCGATCGGGTTGTGATCAGATTCCGTGCTAAAATCACGGTGGTATATTGATGCTAAGATCTCCCAACCTAAAATATGGAAATTTGCACTAAAACTTGTCTTGCTCCTAACTTGATATTTTGGTATTGTTTGAGGCTCCCATTGATTTTGTTATTCTCCTTCCTTGTGTTATCATCCGTTCTATTGAGAGGGTGTTAAGTCATTCATGCTAGTATTATTTCATATGTACTAATGTCCCTTTTTTTGGGGGCGCTACATCTTTAATGGATGTCGGTGGTTCTACAGCAGGTGGTGTTGATTATTGATAGTGGTACACACTCTTCTGAGCTGACTTAGTGAGCCCCACTTCATATCGGGGTCGTATATCTTTTGTTCCTTGTGTATTATGTTTTGAGGTATAGCCGGGGCCTTATTGCCGGCACTATCATCGTACTCTTTTGTATCTATTAGAGGCTCCGTAGACATAGTGTGGGTGGTATGTTGGTGTTGGGGAAGTCAAACTAGTAATGTTGTATTTCTATCACACGTTCCACTTCGAACTATGAAAGTATATGTATTTTGAACTTTATAAAGGATGTAACTAATGATAAGGAATCGGTGTTGTTCACACGATCCTCCCCATTGTCTAATTAATGAAATGGATCTTTCCTTTATTCATGAGTGAGTTCGGGTAGAAGGTATTGTACAGGCTTGCTCGGCTGGGTTATTTCGGTGGAGTGTCAGTTGCGCTCCCCAAGGTCATGGTGTGACAAAGCCAACCCAACAGATAATATGCAAAGAAAAGCCATAAATAACCAACTGCTGAACAAATAACATATCATGAAACAACTATGTGATTGCATAATAAGTTCTAGAACCAATAACTAATGTAACATCACCCCAAGAATTGATGTCACAAGTACATGAGCGTCTAGATCTAACTAAATACAAGGTTCTAAAGAAACATATTACTGTCCGAAATAAAATGGAACCAGTACAATGAAAATAGGAAGTGACTTTAAGGCCTGCGAACGGAATGCAGCTCAACCTTGAATCATTGTCTGGTATTCGCTAAGTACCTCTCGGGACTCCACTGGTACCAATGTCAAAATCTGTACAAGAAGGACAGAAGTGTAGTATAGGTACAACCGACTCAATGTACTCAGTAAGTATTGAGGATAACCACAACAAGGTAGTAACAAGACACCTACTAAAAACCTTTGCAATTATATACATAAAGCAATAGGATAACAAATAAAGCTTCAAAAGTAAAAACAGGGGAGGAGCATGTAGATACGGACAATATGCAGAACAATAAATAAGAATCACTAAGTGAACCTCTTTTAAATAAGCACTGAAACCATCAAGTCAAATTCACATTTCAATTATCAAGCCAAAGCTATAAAATCAACATATTGCACGGCATCACTCTTCTTGCTTTTACTCTCATCCTTACCATATATCATAAATACAAGTGCATGGCATAACCCTTCCTGATTTTACTCTCATCCTCACATGATCAAATAAAATGCATATGCATGGCATCATCCTTCGTACTTTAACCTCTCATGATAAATAAGCATGTGCACGACATCACCCTTCGTGCTTTTAACCTCACATTCACTCAATCAATGATATCAATATGCAACTGAGGCACTGCAACACTCTTCGTGTATTTCAATCTTCCTCACCAACCAACAACAAAAACACAAATACCAAGTGAGGCAGGAATCAAATACACTTGGATAACAGTATTGAACTCAACTCGTTATACGAGAATCTCTTCACAATTAGAGCCAACCACCGATTACAAGGTCCACATTTTCAACAACTAATATCTCACCAATTCAATATAAGAAATAACTTGGAAGTGACTAGTCAAAGAATATACGATCAATCTAATGCATGGAAGGTATGGTAAATGAAATAACATGGTACAATTAAGACAAATTTTTCACCTGCATGCTTATCCATATGGACAACACAAATGCACTCGTCACCTCGCATATACGTCACCCCCAACACATAGTTCACATAGCAAATAGACTCAATTATATCTTAACTCCCTCAAATCAAAGTTAACCACGACACCTCTTCCCGCATCAACCATGGCCTTTCCTTTTGCAAAAGCCTCCAAACCTACCGAATCTAGTCAATTATCATTCAAATAATTCAAAATAAGCTTTAGACAAAACCCACAAATGAAAAAGGTTCAGTCTTAAGCTAAATTGAAAAAGTAAACAAAAGTCAACCTCGGGCCCGCTTGGTCAAAATTTGCGATTCGGACTAAATACCGATTACCCATTAACCCCTCGATCCCAGTTATGTGATTTGTTTCAAATCCGACCTCAATTCGAGGTCTAGATCTCAATTTTACAAAATCCCTAAATTCTACCGAAAACCCCTAATTTCTACCTTGAAATTCATAGATTGATGTTTAAAATTCATGAATAGTAGTTGAAATTGATTTAAAACTAGTAAAGATGCTTGCCAATGAATTTGAAAAGCAAAAGCTCTCAAGAAATCGCCTTTATGGAGTCTAGGGTTGAAAATGATATAAAATGAGCTATGTCCCATTTTTTCCAACTTTTACCCAGCTAGAGATATCTCAATTGTGAGCTCTTGTTTGCAATTGTGATGTTCGCAAATGCGAACAACTGATCACAAATTTGATCAGTGTCACAGATATGCGTAAGTCGCAAATGTGACATATTCATTGCATTTGCGAATAGCCCCCAATCGCAGATGCGAGTAATGATTCACAAATGCAAAGTTGTTCTTACTATGCACTGTGTCACAAATGCGACTCTCAGATCACAAATTCAGTCTGCAAAAGCAAACTTTACTTCACAAATACAAAGTCCCAGCCCATGTTCGCATTTGTGATCTTGACATTGCAAATGAGAGGCTTGCAATTGCGATTAGGTCTTCCCAATTGTGACACCTGTAAGTTTACACCAGGAACAACTAGGCATCAGTTGTTCCAAATCAGTCTACAATGCATCCGAAACTCACACGATCCCCTCGGACTCCAAACTGAACATACACACAAGAGTAATAATATCACACAAACTCGCTCGCTAATTTAAATCATCAAAATAACATCAAATATTAAGAATCGATCATCAACAATCAAAATTGTCAACTTAAAACTCAATTTTGCCAATTTTCACATAATGTACCAAAACGTGCTCGGGGCATAGAGGACCCAAACCAAATTTTGACTTCAAAGTTATCGGGTTTGGATTGTTGTTCTGGGAGTTGGAATAGGTTCATTATATCGTTTGGAACTTGTGTGCAAAATTTGAGGTGATTCCAAGTTGTTTAGGCGTGTTTGGCGTAAGTATGGAATTGAGAAATTTGAAATAGTTCATTAATCTTGAACTGAGGTTTAATTTATGGTTTTGATGTTAGTTTGTTTGATTTGAGGCCTCCACAAGGTCCGTGTTATGTTTTGGGACTTGTTGGTATGTTCGGACGGTGTCCCAAGGGGTTCGAGTGAGTTTTTGGGTGGTTTCAGACCATTTCTCGTATCTTACATGGCTGGTTTTGCAGGTATCAACAGTGAATCACGTTCACGTGGGAGTCATCACATTCGCAGATAAGTCATTGGAATGGAGGGTGATGGACTGCGTCGCGTGAAGCTTGGAGCTGATGGTGTTGACTTCATGTTTGTAAGCGTCTACTATGTGTTCTGGATGGTTGGCTTATCTGTGCATCGCATTCGCGAGGTGAGTGATGTGAACGCGGAGGGTATTCTGTGGGTAGGGACCTTTGTGCTTCACTATCGCGAAGCTCTTCCCACGATCGCAATGGATATCCCTAGAGCAGTGTTATAAAGTTCTATTTTCATACTTGGAACTCATATTTATCATATTTTGAGATTGGGAGCTCGAATTTGGGCTATTCTCAAGGGGATTTTCACGATTTTGATTGGGTAAGTATTATTTACACATATTTGATTATTTTACATGATTATATCATTGATTTTGGCATTAGATTGATGAATCTAAAAGAGAAATTGAGAGGTTTTGTCAAAACTTTTCGTAAGTGAATATTGGAGATTTGTACATCGATTCAGAGTCGGATTTGAGTGAATTTTATATGGTTGGACTCGTATTCAAATGGGTTGTTTGAATTTGCAGATTTTGTTGGGTTCTGGGGTTTAGACTTGGGTTCATATTTTGGTTGACTTTGAGTATTTGATTAGAGATTCGACATTTATCATTTGGGTTTGATTCCTATGGAATTATTTGATATTTCTGAATTGCTTTAGGCTAGTTTCGAGCCGTTCGGAGGTCGATTCGTGCAGATTGGCGCTTCTAGAGTATCAATTCAGCTTTTTTAAAATAAGTATCTTACCTAAACTTAGTTGAGACACTAGTTTCATGTCACGCCCAACCACGGGGAGCACGACCAGCGCTCAACCGAGATACCCTGTCGAGCAAGCCTGTTCAATACCTTCTACCCGAACCTACTCATGAATAAAGAGAAGATCCATTTCATTAATTAGACAATGAGGAGGATCATGTGAACAACACCAATTCATTAATAGTAGTTACATCATTTATAAAGTTCAAAATACAGACACTTTCATAATTTGAAGTGGAACGTGTGATACAAATACAACATTACCAGTTTGACTTCCCCAACACCAACATACCGCCCACACTATGTCTATGGAGCCTTTAATAGATATAAAAGAGTACGATGATAGTGTTGGAAACAAGGCCCCGGCTATACCTCAAAACATAATGCATAAGGAACAAAAGAATATACGACCCCGATATGAAGCGGGGCTCACCAAGTCAACTGGAAAGAGGGTGTACTGCTATCAATGATCAAAGCCGCCTGTTGTGGAACCGTCTGCATCCATTAAAGATGCAGCGTCCCCGGAAAAAGGGACACTAGTACATATGGAATAGTACTAGTATGAATGACTAAACACCCTCTCAAACGAATGAATGATAACACAAGGAAGGACAATCATAAAATCAATGGGAGCTTCAAACAATACCCAAAATATCAAATTAGGAGCAAGAAAAGTTTTCAAGTAACTTTACATGTTTTAGGTTTTGAGATCTTACCACCGATACACCACCGTGATTTTTGCACGGTGTCCGATCACGGCCCGATCGGCTAGGCTATGTCATGCCCCAAAATCGAGGAGCGCGGCCGACGCTCAACCGAGTGAACCCGACCGAGCAAGCCTGTTAGAGTCCTTCTACCCAAACTCATTCATGAATAAAGAGAATATATGTTTTCCTTAATTAAACATTAAAGTGGTCATGTCTGCAATTACCAATTTCTTACCATAAGTTTCACCATTTTTAAAGTCTCAAATGGACAAGTAATACGACCACAACATAGAATAGTTTTTCTTTCCCAGCACCAATACACAACCCACACTATGTCTACGGAGCCTCTATAGATAAAGAAGAGTACAATGATATTGCCGGCAACAAGGCCCCGACTATACCTCAACCATAATACATAAAGAACAAAAGATACATGAACCCGGGATGAAGTGGGGCTCACAAAGTCAGCTGGGAAGAAGGTGTACTACTATCACTAATCAATGTCTCCTGCTGTAGAACCACCTGCATCCTTTTAAAGATGCAGTGCCCCCGGCAAAAGGGACTTAGTACCGTCGAATAGTACTAGTATGAAACTAAACACCAATTTAAGAATTTAGAAATACAAGCTAATTATGATGAACCAGTGCGACTTTGAGCAGTCTTCAATCGCTCCTTAATGACTTTAACTTTTTCCATAGCCTGATGCACGAGGTCTGGCCCTATCAACTCTGCTTCCCCAATTTCGAACCACCCAATGGGAGATCTACATCTCCTACCATATAAAGCCTCGAACGGTGCCATTTCAATGCTAACATGATAGCTATTGTTATATGCAAATTCTATGAGTGGTAAATGATCATCCCAGCTACCTTTGAATTCTATAACACAAGCGCGAAATATATCCTCAAGCATCTGAATAGTCCACTCTGCCTGCCCGTCAGTCTGCGGGTGAAAGGTTGTACTAAGATTCACTTGAGTACCCAAACCTTGCTGAAATTTCTTCCAAAACTTAGCAGTGAATTGTGCCCCCATATCAGAAATGATGAAAACTTGGGTGCCATGCAATCTGACTATTTCTTTGATATATAACTGAGCATATTGCTCTACTGTGTCGGTAGACTTAATCGAAAAAAAGTATGCTGATTTCGTGAGTCGATCCATAATCACCCAAATTGAGTCAAACTTGCACGTAGTGCGCGGTAATCTTACCACAAAGTCCATATTAATCATTTCCCATTTCCACATTAGAATTTCTATGTTCTGTGCCAACCCACCGGGCCTTTCGTGTTCGGCCTTCACTTGCTGACAGTTCGGACATCTTGCTACAAAGTCTGCCACATTCCTCTTCATATCATTCCACCAATAGACTTCCTTTAGATCATTATACATTTTTGTAGAACTTGGGTGCACAGAATACCTAGAAGTGTGAGCTTCAGTCAAAATTCTTTGACGGAGACCATCCACATTTGGAACACATAGTCGCCCTTGGTACCTTAGTGTACCATCATCCATGCCAAGAGAAAAGGCCATGGTCTTATGTTTATGAATCTCCTCTTTCAATTGCACCAGCAATGGATCATTGTATTGCTTCTCTATAACTTCCACAACAAGCGATGATTCAGCCCTATTTTGCACAATTACCCCTCTTTCACTAGAGTCTGTAAGACGAACTCCCAAACTAGCCAATCGGTGAACTTCCTTGCCTAATGGTCTCTGACATGCCTCCAAGTGAGCCAAACTACCCATAGATTTCCGGCTAAGAGCATCAGCCACAACATTGGCCTTTCCCGGATGATATAGAATATCGATGTCGTAGTCCTTGAGTAACTCAAGCCATCTTCTCTGCCTCAGATTCAATTCCATCTGCTTGAAAATGTATTGAAGGCTCTTATGGTCCGTGAATATATCAAGATGGACCCCATATAAATAATGACGCCAAATTTTTAATGCAAATACCACTGCCGTAAGTTCTAAATTATGTGTTGGATAGTTCTTTTCATGATTCTTTAGTTGCCTAGAAGCATAAGCTATCACCTTCCCATGTTGCATTAATACACACCCAAGCCCGATTCTTGAAGCATCACAATATACCACAAATCCATCTATACCCTCTGGTAGAGTCAACACCGGCGCCGTAGTCAATCTTGCTTTCAATTCCTGGAAACTCTTTTCACAAGCATCTGACCATTGGAACTTAATTGCCTTCAGCGTCAATTTAGTCAATGGAGAGGCAAGAGTAGAAAACCCCTCAACAAACTTTCTGTAATGTCCAGCTAAGCCTAAGAAACTGCGAATCTCTGTTGGAGTTGTAGGCCTCGGCCAATTCTTCACCCTCTGAAATTTTCTGAGGATCAACCTTAATTCCCTCACTAGAAACTACATGATCCAAGAATATGACTGATTCAAGCCAAAATTCACACTTTGAAAACATTTCATATAACCGGTGTTGATGCAGGGTTTGCAGAACTACCCTGAGATGATCGGCATGGTCTTCTCGACTTCGTGAATATACAAGAATATCATCAATAAACGCTATCACAAAAGAGTCGAGGAATGGCTTAAAACGTAATTCATAAGATCCATGAAGGCTGCTGGGGCATTTGTTAGCCCAAAAGACATCACCAGAAATTCAAAATACCCATACCGGGTTCTAAAAGCTATTTTCGGAATATCTCGCTCCCTGATCTTCAATTGGTAATACCCGAATCGTAAATCGATTTTGGAGAAGTACCTGGCACCTTGTAATTGATCAACAAGTCTTCTATCCTTGGCAGTGGGTACTTATTTTTGACAGTTACCTTATTAAGATGCCGATAGTCAATACACATTCTCAGTGACCCATCTTTCTTTCTTACAAAAAGGACCGGTGCGCCCCAAGACAACACACTTGGCCGGATAAAACCCTTTTCTACCAAATCTCTCAATTGTTCCTTTAGCTCCTTCAATTCTGCCAGTGACATTCTGTAGGGTGGAATAGATATAGGATGCGTGTCTGGCGTCACATCAATCCCAAAATCAATCTTTCTATCTGGTGGGATCCCATGGAATTCATCCGGAAAGACTCCCAAAAATTCATTCACAATAGGCACGGACTCAAGTGTAGGTGCCTTAGAATCGGTGTCCATAACCCGGACCAAATGGTAAATACATCCCATGTTTATCATCTTTGTGGCCTTAAGGTTGGAAATAAACCTACCCTTTGGCACTACATCATCACCCTTCCACTCAATAACTGGCTCATTTGGAAATTCGAACCTAACAATCCTGGTTCGGCAATCAAGCTTGGCAAAACAAGAATAAAGCCAATCCATCCCCATTATCACATCAAAATTGACCATTCTTAATTCAATAAGATCGGCCACGGTGCCCCGATCGCGCAACATGACAACACAATCACTATAAACCCGCGCGACCAAACTAGACTCACCAACCGGAGTAGATACAGAGATCGGCTCATGAAGTTGTTCTGGTTCTATCCCAAATTCCATAGCAACATAAGGAGTGACATATGACAAAGTGGAACCGGGATCAATAAGAGCATATCCATCATGAGATTGGACAGTTAATATACCTATGACAACATCTGGAGAAGCCTCTGATTTCTAACGTCTCCGCATAGCATAAAATTTGTTGGGTCCTCCCAAATTTTGTGCACCACCTCTAGCTACACCACGCCATGCGGGTGCTGGGGTGCCTCGAGCTGGAGGTGTTGTGGATGTAATAGCTACAAAATTAGCTGGCTGTGCCGCGCCTCTACCCATATTGCGACGGGACGAGCGGCAATCTCTCTGAATGTGACCCCGCAAAACACACCCATAGCATACTGGTAGGTCCATGAAACAGGACCCAAAGTGCATCCTCCCACACTTAGGGCATGGAAGCCTCCGCTGCTGAAACCTTCTATCGGGCCGACCCTGCTGGTAGGGTCCCCTATTGCCCTGACTGGGTCCAGATAACTGTGCACCTATCGAAGACTGGGCGAATGATTGGGATGGTCCTGATGACCCTCCCCTGAATGTCGACCTACCACCACCACCACCGGAAGAACAACCGAAGTTGCCCGTAGATCGGGCATTGCCGATACTCTGATGCTCCATTCTGTTCTTCAATTTGCGGGTCTCTGTGTCTTGAGCAAATTCCACCATCTTACCATAGTTCATATCGGAATTTAAGGCAGCTGTAGAGGCCTCATTTATAACCAAGGGGCTAAGGCCTTGTGCAAACCTGCGCACTCTAGCCTCGATACTGGGCAACATGTGAATAGCATACTTGGACAGGCGCGCAAACTCCATATAGTACTCCCACACATTCATACTACCCTGCTTCAGGCTTTCAAACTCGGCGGCACGAGCTACCTTAGTTTCGGCAGGCAAAACATGATCCATAAAGACATCTGTGAACTCACCCCTCCTTGCCGGAGGGCTTCTCTCCTCACGGGATTCCTCCCACAACTCGAACCAAGTATAGGCCACCCCTTTCAGGTGGTAAGAGGCCAACTCTGCTCCCTCCGTCTCTATAGCATGCATAACCCGGAGAGTTTTGTGCATCTCATCAATGAAGTCCTGGGGGTCCTCCTCGGGATTAGTACCTGTAAACACTGGAGGATCTAACTGAAGAAACTTGTTCACCCTAGAACTAGCGGATTCTCCTGGATGACTGGAAGGAGTAGGCCCAACACTCAATCTCTGGGCCTGAGAAGCTACTATCTGTGTCAACATTTGTATGGCTTCCCTAATATCAATATCAGACAT
>AWOL01S0012283.1:246037-273645 GCA_000715115.1 Nicotiana otophora | reverse complement strand
ACATACCTCAATTGAGCTTCCTTAAACTCTAAAATATTCCGGAATTCTTAGCAACTTCAATCTATTTTAGAAATAAAACAAATTGGACCACAATTAGGAAGATGATTATGGTTCTAGCATATTTGAGCATTTTATCAAACACTAGGTGTGCATTAAGGTTTCAAGGCCCTTTTTATGGAGGATTCCATCATCCCACAACCCAATCTTTACCATTTTTAGCTCAACAAACTTCCTACATCCTTTGATAACACATGCATGTAAGATAACCAATCCTCTTGCCCATAAATTATCTTGCTTATTATCCATTTCTACACAAAATTCGAAATTAAGGGTTAGGGTGAAGAATCTTACCTCTAGGATGAAGACCTAGTGAGTTTCCCTTCTTAATCTTCCAAAACATGGGCAAGAATTGAAGGACAAATATTGGAGAACACTTTCTCACTCTAGGGCACCCTCTCTCACTCTAAAATGTCAGATAATAGCTCAAAAATGACCTAAAGAGTGTATTTAACGAAATAGGGTCGGGTTTTAAAAACCCAAAAATGGAGCTCCGGAACATGGTATGTGATCGCATAACCGATATGCGGACCGCATATCGGTCGCATAGTTGGTTACAAAATAGCCAAATGAACTGTCTGTGTATGCGGTCCGCATAACCGTTATGCGGTCGCATAATGCACCGCATAACAATTATTCGGTCGCATAGTCGACCGCATAATTGCTTCCAATTGGCCCAATTAACTGCCTCACTCTGCGGCCATTATGCGGTCCGTAGAGTGATTCTGCGATCGCATAATGGACCGCAGAAATGCACTTTTCCGCAAAAACGTTTTCTTTACTTTTCGGTGCATTGTTCAACCCAAAAAGTCCAAGCCTTTCTACAATCCTCAAACACGTAAGCCTAGTCTGACACCATGAAACATTATTTTCTTTGCAAGATTTACCGGGCTTACCACTTAAGTACTTCGAAATTTTTCGGGGTTTTACATTCTCCCCTGCTTAGGATCATTCGTCCTCGAATGAGGGTAAAAATCCGTCATTAGCATCTTATGCAACTTAGTTTGTTCTATAACACAAACTAGCAGCCCCAAATTTGACTAACTCCCTAAATTTCCAAAAAGTTCACCAGAGTTTCCCTTGTAATTAGGCCTATCCACCTGTCAGAGAGCCCCAGAAACACATCTTAACAGCATATACATAATCCAACAACGTAACATAATACAAAACAACACCCATGTGGCCTCACAAGCAATTATATTACCAGAACGGAACACCCTTAATACCAAATGTACAAGTCATACATATTTCATAGGAATATCTCTTAGCATTTTCATAAGGCATAACTCATAATTACATGGTTATTCAAATAAATAAGGATACTTTTTCTTTATTTCTTCTTCGGCCTCCCAAGTAGCCTCTTCAACCTGTTGGTTTCGCCATAGCACTTTTACGGATGCAATTTCTTTGTTTCTCAACTTTTGGACTTGCCGATGAATAATAGAAACTGGAATCGCTTCATAAGTCAATTCTTCATTTAAATCAATAGTCTCAACCGGAACAATGACTGTCGGGTCTCTAACTACTTTCTTTAACATAGACACATCAAACACCGGGTGTACTAATGACATATCAGGTGGTAGCTCAAGCTTGTATGCTACCTCACTGATCCTCTGAATGATTCTCTACAATCCCCAAACACGTAAGCCTAGTACGACACCATAAAATATTATTTTTTGCAAGATTTACCGCGCTTACCACTTAAGTACTTCAAAATTTTTCGGGGTTTTACAGGTTGTCTCACCCAAAGACATACACAATAATCACAATTATTATCTGAGTCTCAATCATTGTTTCAATCATAATCCCAAGCACAATCACCACCATGTGTGCGACATGGCGTCCGATCACGACCCGACTAGCTAGGCCGTCTCACCACAATGTCGTGTGGATCGACATCACCCTTTTCTAGAAATAATCTCATCCCAATAAAGGGAAATATTCTCATCACATCAATCTCATCCCAATAAAGGGGTACAATCACAATTCACTCCTACACCGGCACCTGTAGTTTCGGGGTTAGGTTATTTCAACCTACCCTTCCTCGGTGACTAACGATACTCCCAGGGTGTTTATTTATTTAAAGGATTGACAACTCATTTCATTATCTTTTATATATCATTCATTTTATTGGCACCAATGGCCATAACACAATGTCACTCTTGGCATGTTGGCCGTATTTCATATTTCATATTCATCTCTTTCACTTTCAAACATCATCACGGATCATCAACAACAAAGTATTTCTATTCAAGACTTTTAGGTCCACATATGAGCAAATAAGAATGTTAAGCGCATTGAAATTTCTTACACAATTTGGCATTGTAGCTTTCATTTGAATCACGACTTGAAGTTATAACATTTAGATATGCAACCCATGCTTCGAGCACATTTTCAAATAAAACATAACATAACAAGAACATTTGGAATACATATTGAACATATATCTTTTGACCCAAGGCTTATTCGGAATAATCAATTTATAATGAACAACTCGGGACTTACAAGGACAATGTGGGGTTCAATTCTAATAGGGACGTTTATCCAACATACCTCCCCTCGAGCTTTTTAAATCACTACAATGTTCTGAAATTCTTAGCCACTTCGATCTATTTAGAAATATAGCGAAATTGAACACAAATTAGAAAGGAGTTTATGGTTTCAGCTCATTCGAGCATTTTATCAAATACTAAGTGTGCATTAAGGTCTCAAAGTCCTCCTATGGTGGATTTCCCTCACCCCCACAACCCAAGGTCTACCCATTTGGGCTCAACTACCTTCCCACACTAATGATTGTACATGCATTAGATACACTCTCATACCCACAATAATTTCTTGCCTTATTACCTATTTTTGGTTAAATCTCGAAATTTAGGATTAGGGTGTATAATCATACATCTAAGATGAAGACCTAGTGAGTCTTTTTGTGAATTCTTCAAGACTTTAGCCAAGATTGGTAAACACTTAGCTTGGGGATCCCCTCCTCACTCTAGATCACTTTCTTCTCTCTAAAATTCCAGTTAGGACCAGCCAAAATAGACCCCAAGTTATTCTTATGAAAAAGGGATCGAGTGAAATTTTCTAAAATTAAACTCTACGAAGCCGGGTCTGCGGTCGCAGACCAGACCACAGAAAAGGGTCCCAAAACTGGGTTGTTCGGGTTAGGTCTGCGGCAGGTCTGCGGTCCGCAGAAATCCCATCCAGAAATCTTTATGTTGGATCTGTGATGGATTATGTGGCCCGCAAAATGGTTATGTGGCTGCATAATTGACCACAAAATATCATCCCTAATTTGCCCAGTTCTCTACTCCACTCTGCGGCAGATCTGCAGTCTACCAATCAGTTCTGCGACCGCAGAATCGCCCTACTCTGCCAAAAATTTTCTTCAACTCCCCAACACTCTGTTCAACCCAAAATGTCCATACGGGGCCTTATAATCAACAATCAACAACACATGAAACCCCAAATTTTAGGTAAAATTTTACGGGGCCTTACATTGCCTAAGTTATTTGTGATAGCTACGTGTTATGGGTGGCGCACATGTGTGGGGTTAAGCCCATGTGTGTGCACTGGGGTATTTGTCATGCTCGGTGTAGTGTTTAGGCTATGGTATGCCTTGATTTGATAAGCTTCATGACATGATGATTCTTATATGTGTACCCCATGTTGTGAGATATTTGAGCCATGATTGAGGTCACATAGAGGTTAATATCCTAATTGGACCTACCAATTGCTACTTCCGTGATGTATTTGCCTAATTTGAGATATGATAGCACACCTTGCACATGCATACACCTTAGCATGTCACTTATGCCAGCCCAGGAGTATGAAATTTGATATTCACTATCATATACATATATTCTTGTATATCTGCTTTCTGTGTGATATGGATTGGACTGGTAGCCCGTGACCACGTAGGGCAAATTATGATTTTGATCCTATGACCATGCCTGGCGGATTATGATATTGAGCATGTGACCACGACGGGCAGATTATGATATTGAGCCTATGAGCATGCCGGACGGATTATGATATTGAGCTTGTGACCAAGCCTAGCAGATTATGATATTGATCATGTGACCACGCCGAGCGTATTATGATATTGAGCATGTGAACATGCCGAGCGGATTATGATATTGAGCATGTGACCACGCCGAGCAGATTATGATATTGAGCATGTGACCACGCCGAGCGAATTATGATATTGAGCTTGTGACCATACCATGCGGATTGTTATATTTAGCTTGTGATCACATTGGGCGGGCACGTGACTATGTCGTGCAGCATGTGGATATGGATACATCCCCCTAGGGTCACCCTCACATTTGTCTTCTTGATGGTGTACATACGGATTGTGAGAAACCGATGGGTTTCTGGTTTATGTGGGCTTTGGGAAAGCTGATTAGTGGTTTGGTTCAGTTATTGAGATTCTGATATGGGCCTTAGACTGTTTTGTCATTTCTGTTTTGATCAGGTTGCGCGCCGCAACGGATTGATATTTGGTTATTTCACTTCATCTTTACTTGCGATTTCCTTGGTTGTTTACTTGATTTATTTTCATATCTTCCTTATATGTTGGAGTGTTGACTGAGCAGAGTACGTTAATAACTTATTGTGCACACAGGTCATTCTTTCTGAGATTCATGACCTGATCATATTTATGTTCTGTACTTGTTGGAATTATGAACTATACAAGTGATTAGCAAGTATCATTTATAATTATTGCCACTATTACCTCGCCGAGGTTAGTTATGATACTTGCAAAATATATGGGGTCGGTTCTACTCATACTACACTTCTGCACCCTGCGTGCAAATCTTAGAGCCGAGATACTATGGATGACGGGAGATGGCACTGAAGATGTACCTGCCTTCTGGATATAGCTACTACTTGTCCTCGGTAGTTTTAGATTCAAATTATGTTCTTTTACATTCCAAACAGTTGTTGTATTTATTTCATACCAGGTCTGCAAACCTAAGTCTTAGTGGCTCATGAATTGTACTACCAATCCTTGAGTTATTGTATGTAAATTTAATAATTTCATTTATTGATTTCTAATTGTTTCCTTAGAGTTGTGTTGACTGTTGTTTGGCTTACCTAGCAGGTTGGATTAGGTGCCATCACGACTAGGTGGATTGGTCGTGACAAGTTGGTATCATAACTTTAAGTTCATAGGTTCTATGAGTCATGAGCAAGTGCCTAGTAGAGTCTTGTGTATCGGTATGATGACGTTCATACCTATCTTCGATAGGCTGCAGGGCATCTAGGAAACTTCCTATCTTTCTTTCTTAATCATGCGGCATTAATTCAGCCTGAGGCGTATATCTTTGATTTCATACCATCCACATGTATGTTATATTGAGCACTGGGCATTAGTTGTTCCTCGACAGCTTGTGATGTTATGGATGAGGTACGAGATGTGTTCTCGGTGTTGTGGGGATAGGCTAGTCTGGAGGAATTGAGGCCAGGTTCAGACTGTAGCTTGGGGTCGGTGGCCCTAGTTGTGTGAGTATTAACATTTGGACTCATATGCCCAGTAGTGTCTTTAGAAGTGTGGTTAATGGCCTAGTGAGTGATTGGATAACTATATGGTGAGTATTGTGTGACTGCATAATGTGCTTATATAGTTTGATTGTGAAGAGGATATTTTTCTTGGGATGTAAAAGGACTATGGATGTTTGATTTCTTCCTTGATTTGTTGTACAGTCTTGAATTATAATGTGTTAGGAATCTTTTAGTTTCACATTTGTGGGGTGAAGTATATTCATGTGTCTTGCTGATGAGTTCAGACATGGGAGGCTTAAGTAATTACATAGTGGTGGTGATCGTGATGGGGTCATAGAGAGATGCAATTTTGAGGTTAAGCATGTGGGTTATCACCTACGGGGTGGTCTACGGATGTGTGATCTTTATGATGTTTATGTAAAGAGTTTTCTTTCTACCGAATGGGATGTATGTGATGCAATTTGAATTAGGATCGCTTGAGAAAGTTTGCACAACTGTCACGAGGGTGAATATGTGCTTAGTAGATGATTTGAAGTATTTTATTACTATTGCTACGTGATCTTGTGAAGGATTTAGTTGAATTATAGTGCAAGAGCATGGAAGTTATAAAGAATGTATGAGGTGGTTATTGGATATTATGTTCTACGGCTTCGAGCCAAGTGGGGGAGTCTGTTATTGACGATCAGATTGTATGGTCATGTGTTATGTTAGCTTTGGTCTGAGGCATACTTGTGGATCAGTTATGATTTGAAGAGGTTGATTTTGAGGATGACTTGAGTAAGAAAATTTCTGGATGCATGATGTATTATACATTATGGATATTTGGAAATCTTAGAGTGATTTGGGTTTGTTGTTTGTGGTGGACATGGTGTGAAAGGAGAAGGTATTCGCTCGGTTGCTTAAGAGATGGGGGTTACTTTTTAGGTGTTTGTGTGATAATGGGGAACGAGTCTTTTGGCTCGTATAGGCGGTGCATTAGAGATTGGAGCATAGTGGATGACTCTCGAGAAGATTCTAGTGAGTTCATGATACACATGTGGTATTTGAGGATTACCCGGATTTTGTATATGGCTAAGATATGAGACTTGCAGTTGGTTGTGTCGATACTTACTGTATTTTTGTAACATTGGCGATTCTATATTTTAGTTACAGAGAGGTTAAAAAAAGATTTAGATTGACAGAAGGTCCCTTCAGAGTGGGCATCTCGGTTGCGGCAACATCGGGTGCTTCATAGGGAATAAAGTGGCTTATGGGCCTTCGGACGACGTTGTTTCATGATAGGACCTCTTGTCATAAGCTTGGGGTTAAGGATCGTAGTGTACCGGCAAGGAGAAGTGTTAACTTGAAGGTAAGTCGAGAGGGACTCGAAGAAATGGGTCAGCTTAGTAGTGGTTTGGATCAGCATAGTAATAGAAGTGATCAGTTCCTTTAGTGGTGAGACATTAAAGGTGTTTTGTGGCAATACCTTTGGGCTTGGCGATCTGCGTGACTTGGTTGAGTTAGAGGAATTCAGTTTTGATGGTTTGGGTTTGTGCTAATGGGTTTCAAAGAGTCTCGATGGTGTCGACCATGGCTTGAGACGGATGTTTTCTACAGGCATGGGGAGTTGTTCCATGATGTGATTTTCTCTTGGATAGGGGTCAAGTGGAATATTTCTGGTTGATGGAATATGTATCTTGCTTATGATTCAGAGTTGATAATGGAGTTCTCGTGTTTTCATATGATGGCATGATAGATGTAGTGCGACGTGTGGAATCGAGGTTTGCATGTATAAGGTTGCAGTTCTATTCAAAGGTAAGTTCATGAGTTCTAGACAACATGGACAGTTTCAGGTGTTTAGAAAAATGTTGGCGCTATCTGGTATCACCTGAGAAGGCTGAGCATTTCATAAGGCACACTGTGTTTGATTTGTAGATGCTTGATTGGTATTACGGTAATCGCCTGGTTGATCAGTTGCTGATGTTCAGATTTTGCTATATTGTAAGAAATAATTATGGAAGTATTTCTCGTGAGATGATTGTGTATGAGGGATGTGTCAGTAATTTCAGTGGTGGATTTGCGATCGGACATAGAGATTTTTGTAATCTTGGGATTTGGTGAGTGGGAGTTCTATGAGGCAGATTGTTCCTTTGTTACGGACGGTGAAGACATGTTAAGAGTTTGACGGCTGATTGTATGTGTTATGGTTAGATTATTATGGACTTTTGGAAGGTTATTACCTTTTTATGGATGACCGGAGTTGATTTTGGGGGTCCACTAGTAGGCGTGATGGGAATTTGTGTTCTATATTAGATCAGTTTGTTTACTCTGCACTGCTAGTGTTGAGGGGTGTGTCATCGATTAGAGTTGATCTTATTTGTAGCAGATATGTCCCATGTGAGACTATTGACTATTTACACACATGTACATTCCAAATAGATGTTGTATTTATTTTGTACCAATATAGTAAATTTAATTCTTAGTGGCTCGTGACTTGTACTGTCAATCCTTGGGTTATTGTATGGAAATTAAGTTATTTCATTTATTGATTTCTAATTGTTTCCTTAGAGTTGTGTTGACTGTTGTTTGGCTTACCTAGAGGGTTGGGTTAGGTGCCATCATGACTAGGTAGATTTAGGACCGTGATAGTTGTTTACCAAAAATTTTGACCATGGTCAACTCTAGTTATTTCATTTATTGATTTCTAATTGTTTTCTTGATGCTTTTACTCTCATCCTCACATGATCATAATAAAATACATATGCACGGCATCACCCTTCGTGCTTTAACCTCTCATGATAAATAAGCATGTGCACGGCATCACCCGTCGTGATTTTAACCTCACATTGACCCAATCAATGATATCAATATGCAAATGAGGTAAAATAACACCCTTTGTGCTTTTAGCTCTTCCTGACCAAGAAACAACAACAATACAAATACCAAGCGAGGTGTGAAGCAAATACACTTCGACAATAGTATTGAACTCCACTCGTTATACGAAATTTCTCCACAATTATAGCCTACCACTTATTACAACGTCCACATTCTCAACACCCAATATCGCAACAATTCAATATAAGAAATAGCTTTTAAGCGACTAGTCAAAGAATAAGTGACCTATCTAATGCATGGAAGGTAAGGTAAATGAAATAACATGGTACAATTAAGACAAAGTTTCCACCTGTATGCTTATCCCAATGGCAACTGCATATGCACTCGTCACCTCATATATACGCCACCCCTAACACATAGTTCAAATAGCAAATAGACTCAATTCTATCTTAATTCCCTCAAATCAAATTAACCACTATACTTACCTCTTTTTGTGACCAAATCAATAATCAACCACGGCTTTTCCTTTCGAACAAGCCTCCAAACTAACCGAATCTAGTCAATTATTATTTAAACAATTCAAAATAAGCTTTAGAAACTACCCACGAATGGAAAAGGTTCAATCTTTAGCTAAATTAAAAAAAGTCAAAAGAAGTCAACCCTAGGCCCGCATGGTCGAAATCCTATATTCGGACTAAATCTCGATTACCCATTCACCCTTGAACCTGGTTATATGATTTGTTTCGAAATCCAACCTTAATTTGAGGTATAAATCTCACTTTTAAAAAATCCCTAAATTCTACCCAAAATCCTTAATTTCTACCTTGAAATTCATAGATTTAATGTTGAAAATTCATGAAACGTAGTTGAAACTGATTGAAAACTAGTTAAAGATTCTTACCAATGAATTTGGAAAGTAAAAACTCTCAAGAAATCGCCTCTATGGAGTCTAGTGTTGAAAAATAGAGTAAAATGAGCTAAGTCCCATTTTTTCTAATTTTTACCCAGCTGCAGATGTCGCAATTGTGAACTCTTGTTCGCCATTGCAATGTCCACAAATGCGAACAACTGATAGCAAATGCGATCAGTGTCACATACATGCGTAAGTTGCAAATGCGACATATTCATCGCATTTGCGAATAGCTCCCTAATCGCAAATACTAGTAATGCTTCACAAAGACAAAGTTGTTCTTACTATGTACTATATCGCAAATGCGACTCTGAGATCGCAAATGCAATCTCAACTTAGTCTGCAAAAGCGAACTTTACTTCGCAAATGTGAAGTCCCAGCCCCCGACCCATGTTCACAATTGTGAGCCTGACATCCCAAATGTGAGGCTCGCAATTGCGATTAGGTCTTTGCAATTGTGAGACCTGCAAGTTTACACCAGCAACATCTATGAATTAGCTATTCCAAATCAGTCCGCAATGCTTCCGAAACTCACATGAGCCCCTCGGGCTCCAAACCGAACATGCACACAACTGTAATAAAATCACACAAACTCGCTCGCTAACTCAAATCATCAAAATAACTTCAAATATAAAGAATCGATCATCAACACTCAAAATTTTCAACTTAAAACTCAATTTTGCCAATTTTCACATAATGTGCCAAAACGCACTCGGATCACTCGGGACCGCAACCAACACGCATAAAAGTCCAAAACTATCATACGAACCTACTGGAATTGTCAAAACACCGATCCGAGGTCGTTTACCAAAAATATTGACCGTGGTCAACTCTGGCCTTATTTTAAGTCAAAAATCATGTTTTCTTCAAAATTTTATATAGAAGCTTTTCGGAAAACAACACGGATCATGCACGCAGGTCATATAACATCAAATGGAGTTATGAAAGATCTCAAAAAATAGAAATAGAGGCTAGTTCTCAAAACAACCTCTCAAGTTGTCATATTCTCCACCTATAAAAGAAACGCTCGTCCTCGAACGAATATAGAAATATACCTCGACTAGTAAAAAGGTGGGGGTATCTACTCTACATATCGGACTCAGACTCCCAATTAGCCTCCTCTATTGATTGACCTCTCCATTGTACTTTCATAGAAGTAAAACTCGTAGATCTCAACTTTCGAACCTGTCGATCTAGAATGGCCACCGGCGCTTTCTCTTAGGTCAAATTCTCATCCAGATGCATCGTGGTGAAATTCAAAACATGTGATCTATCCTCATGGTACTTCCGAAGTATAAAAACATGGAATACCAGATGTACCGTTGCTAGGCTAGGAGGTAATGTAAGCCTATAAGCAACCTCCCCAACTCTCTCCAAGATCTCAAATGGGCTAATAAACCTCGAGATCAACTTGCCCTTCTTCCAAAACCCCCACCACGCCCTTCATAGGTGACACTCGGAAAGAACCTTCTCACCCACCATGTAGGCCACATCTCGAACATTCTGGTCTGCATAACTCGTTTTCCTGAATTGAGTTGTATCAAGTCGGTCCAGAATCACCTTAACATTTTTCAAAGCATCACGGACCAAATCAGTGCCCAATAATCTAGCCTCGTCATGCCCAAACTATCACGCCCTGAAATCGAGGAGCGCGACCGACGCTCAACCGAGTGAACCCGACCGAGCAAGCTTGTTAGATTTCCTTCAACCAAAACTAATACATGAATAGAGAGGAGATGTACTCCATTAATCAAACACTGAAAAGAATTATTAACAGCTCCCATTTCATTTCCATTAGTAGCTTCCTTCATAATTTCCAAATTATTACAAGTTTATAGATATAATGAAAAACATGTTTGCCAAATACCAACATTTCTAGTTCAATTCCCCATATCAAACACCACCCACAACCTGTCTACGGAGCCTCTAACTATAACTGAAGAGTAATATGGAAATACCGGCAATAAAGCCTCGGCTATACCTCAAAACGCAGTACATGAGAAACAAAAGATACATGACCTCGAAATGAAGGGGGCTCACCAAGTCAGCTGAAGAGAGTGTACCGCTATCACAGATCAATGTCGCCTACTGTGGAACCACCTGCATCCATTAAAGATGCAGCGCCCCCGGCAAAAGGGACGTTAGTACTGTCAAATAGTACTAGTATGTAAAGCTAAAAGTCCTCTTCCAAAATAGAATGACCATATAAGAAAAGAAAAATCATAGAGACAGCAAGTCACAATCAACTATATCCAAATGCCCAATTGAAACATATCAATTTTCAAAATACGGAAATAATATATATTTTTGGTTGGGAGATCATTAGCACCGATATACCGCCGTCTTTGTTAGAACGGAGTCTGATCACGTCCGATCGGCTAGGCCATCTCTCCACAAACAATGTGGTTTGACATGTGATGCGAAAGAAATTTGTTACCAAGAGTAGTACCACCATGTGAGCAACATGGCGTCCGATCTCCACCCGATCAGCTAGGCCTTCTTCCCACATATGTCATGTGGGTTGACTTTTTCAGTTCACAACTATTACCAGTTTTATCCCAATTATGGGGAATAATCACAATTTTATCAATATTTTAATTTCATCCCAAATAAGGGGAATTATCACAACCCATACCTACACCGGCACGTGTAGTTTTAGATGTGGGGCTTATGACCCACCCTTTCTCGGTTTTGCTAATGATACACCCAAAAACATTTTTATTATTTGATTTGCACATGAAGGTAACATAAATACAATTATACTCACCTCAACCTCTTTCACATTGTATAAATTCTCATTAGTATTTCCAGTCACTCACAACAACAATATTTCCTTGGATTATTTGGCCATTCACAAGATTCTTTATTCCTGGCACGGTGGCCGTATTTCATGTTCCACAGATTCACCTCTTTTATTTTCAAGGACCACCATCAAATATCGACATACAAAATATTTCAGATATCATATACTTCAAATCCATTTGTAATGGGAACTTTAAACAAAAAAAGGGTTTCTTCCCAAAGAATGGGGCATACCAACTAGCAATAGAAACATGCATTGAATTCATAAACAATCAATACACCATTTATTCTTGCAATACTCTTCCTCGGAAATGACAATGTACAATATCAACACCTCAGTATGTAAGAACTCGAATCACACTGGATATATTTATAAAGAAAAGTATTAGTTAAAGCAGCTACTTATGGGCATGAATTGAGTACAAAAGCTTTTAGGCAATTCTATTTTTGAAATCATTCTTAAACAATTGAGTCAAGGCTCATTTCATATTCTTTATCGCATCCTCTCATTTCATTTGCACTACTAGACACAATCATAACTTAAATTTTTGGCACGTTGGCCACACTCTATATCCCCAATTCACTTATTTCATTTTCAAGCATCTTTATAAATTATCAACGACAAGATATTTTCAATCAAGACTTTAGGTACACATATGAGCAATTTAAAGTCTTATGCGCATCAAGTTTTTCTCACCCAATTGGTATACTAGTTTTCATTTAAAACACGGCTCAAAGTCATAATATTTTAATACGAAAACCATACTTTGAACATATATCTTTCTACATAAGGCTCATTCGGAATAGCCAAGATTATAATAGATTACCCGGAATATAGAAATTAGAAATCTTGAGCCAACCATACTTGAACTTACGGGAACATTATGGAATTCGATTCTAAGAGAGAAAGTTTAGCCAACATACCTCAAACTCCTCCCTTAATGATACTACAACAATCCACTACACTAAGCAACTTCAATCTACAATAACAACATCCAATGGAACCAATATTAGTAACAAATTTCATAGTTTAGGCCATTTAGGCATTTTATCAAACACCTAGTAGGCATGAATCTACATCGCTTACCCATAGAATTAGTTCATACAACTATTACCATTTACCAACAATTTATCCAACCATCATTCTTAAACAGTTCATAACTTTCAACATCACATACATGACCATCCATCCACACCCAACCAATAAAATTCCATCAAATAATCACTTTTCAATCTCTACAATGGTTATGTATTTAATCCATACCATAAGTTTCAATACATAATTCATACTCATATTCCCATAATATATCCATACATGCAAGTATAAGGGTGCAGGATTACCTTTTGGGAGAAATGTTGCAAAACCCTCTTTTGAGTTCTTGAAGAAATTACTTGAAGATCTAAGGATTTCATAGTGGATTGAGTTAGTTTTAGAGTGGAAATGATATAATGAAACACCAAATTAGTAGGGATTACTCACCTTGAAGATGGGGGGAGTTGGAGGTCTTAAGAGAGTGGAGGAAAACACCAAAGTTCGGCCAAGATAAATGGGGAAAAATGAGCCCCGAAATGAGTACATAGTGTTTTGAGCGCCACAGGTGGCGTGGGGCGCTGCTTGTGGCACTGGTTCCAGAACCTCAAGATTCCCAGCGCTAGGGATAGCGCCCCACGCTACCTTGGGTGCCGGCTATGGCAATTCATTTTTATTTCATCCGGAAATGGGCATAACTCTCTCATACGTTGTCCGAATGTGACGAGTCTTTTTTCTATGGCTTCGTAATTTCCATACGGATCTAATGCTTTAATCAAAACTGAATTTGGAGTTCATTTGCTTAATAAGATACCACTTCTACTCAAAGAAATGACGTCGTAACATCCTCGAAATATCCAAATTAAATTCCGGGCATACGCCCGAGTCCAAAATCACCATCTGGACCTAACAAAATCATCAAAACTCCGTTCCGAGGTTGAATACAAAAACAAACTCAAATGTGGTGATAATACAGCATATGAAGCTACTCAAGGCTTCAAATAGTTGAAAGGAGCGTAAATGTTCAAAATGATAAGTCAGGTCGTTACATTCTCCCCCATTTAAGATCATTTCGTACTCGAATGAGGAGTAGAGTCTGTCCCCTAACACTCAACGTAACTAGTTTCTTCTTCCACACATCTTAAGCTCCCAAATTTGACTAACTCCCAATATTTTCAGAAATTTCGGCAGAGTCTCCTCTGCAATTGGGCCTATCCACCTATCAGAGAATCCCAGAAATCAATCCTAACAACATATCCATAACTCAACAAAGCATCACGGTATATATCAATAACACTAATCTCAGCATTACAGGCACTGCATTATCAAAATGATGTCTGGACATGAACTGCACATTTTTAAATTATAACACCTAGAAAGTACCTTTCAAATCTGAACCAATTGCTATACAATCAAGCGAAAATATTTTCTTTCCACAACACTTTAGGCCTTCGAGGTGGCCTCTTTGACTCAAAGACTTTTCCATAACATACGATGAAGGCAATCTCAACTTCCGGACTTATCTAACAAGGATGACAATTAAATACCTCTCATAGGCCAATTATCCAATAACTTCACCTTCACTAGCTTTCACCGGAACAATAGACAAAGGATTTCCAACTACCTCCTTAGATATAGACACATGAAACACTGGGTACATGGAGGACAATGATGGGGAACATCATACTCATAGTTCGGCATATTTTCTTCGATATTTCATAAGGCCTAATGTGACTACACATACTTTACCTTTATTAGCACTTCACATAATATCTTCATGGAGAAAATCATGAGAATAACCTATTCACTTTCTTTAGCTCTAAATCTCTACTGCGAACATCCAAACTAAACTTTTGTCGACCTTCATCAATTATTCTAAGATGTACGAGCATGAATATGACCATTAAGCTTTTGTTTGATAATGGGATAATGCTATTTATTTGACATGTTTGAACCTTCAACCCCCATAGATTTAATACCAAGAGGAACAACGGGGTTCGAGATTGGGATGGAATATTTTTCATGATTCCATCAATGTCCTGAGCAGGGCATTTTAGGAGGTTATATCCTAAGAGACATGAAGTTTACTACCAATAGATCATACATGGTTAATTATTGTGATGACATCATTGATTCGACAGATGAAGCATAGAGTTTCCTAGTGTACATTGATAACGTAGAAACACATACATAATCTGGAGATGTAAAAGAAGTGAGTTATTTTAGACATGTGATGTATGGGAGGCTTGATCGAGACGATAAAACATTAGCGTCAGTTATTCTGGGAAGATGATGAGTTATGAAAGTGATAGTAATAATTGTTTCAGTCGACATGTGCCTTCTTCGGCAATAGTAAGCCTCAAGGAGAAATAGCCAAGTACGTAACACCAGTTTTCTCCTAGAGTGTAGGGAAAATTAGTTTAACTCGAAATGAGAATATTCTGGCACCCTGAATGTGATATGGGTTTCAAAATACATGAAGTTGCATTAACTCTTAACAGTAACTAGCACAAGGAATCTATGCCACAAGCCTACGAGGATGAAAGAGAAGTTGAACACTTGTGAGATTATTATCATTCTGACAACTTAACCCCTTTTCGATAGTTGATCCTATATGAGAGAACTAGAGATGTGACAAACTTGTCTTTCAAATCAATATACTCATGATATATGCCAAAATATGGAAGCATCTAATTTCAACCTTTCACGAGTGAAACCACATAGCTAGGACATCTAAATATTTGGGATGAAATCATGTATTGGTTAGAGAAAATGAACACTTTTCTATGAGATAGACATGTTTCTGCCATAATAACTCTCAAGTTGCATGCCACTTCATGGGCACTTACAATACGAGGAACAAAATGAGCTACTTATTGTGAGACGATTTAGGTATACATGAAAGTCATACTGAGATGGGCAGACAACAAGATCTTCCTGTGACAAATTTGTGATAAATCTCAAATTTCTCGGAAACTTTATGCGAACGAGTGGCCCCTTTTTCAATTGACATGTACATATATGACAGGTGCTGAGATATGCTCCCATGTTACTAGACAGTGAAAACACTTCATGATATTATTCACAAAGGAGTAAAGTGACTGTTCAAACCATATGAGTCACATACACCGGAGAGAGAAAGAGTGGCTTAAGAATGATCTCAACACTAGGCTGCCTTACATTTGATTTGATACCACATAGGTAAACTTTACGATGGTGCACGCATAAGCACAAGTTAGCAGATGTTATCCATTTGATTGGAAAGATTCTGTAAGAAATTCATCAGGTATAGTCCCTTATTAAGAATTTAGGAAATCAAGTAGGAAGTATTATCCTAGGGTTATAACTCAATTCAAGGAAATAATTGTATAGCTCAATCCCACAAGAAGATGTAAATAATAGAATTTCTAATAAAGTAGCTTCACGAATAATGCGCCTCGTTTGAAGAGTAGGTACATGCAATGTTTTGTGATTCATTATTTTCTTAAGACCGTATTTATGAAGGCTCTTCGATATAGATGTTCATATATAACAAGAAAAATAATGTGGTGTTAATAATGATGTACTAAGGAGTGACTTACATGGTGATTTTAGATTGAGATGGCAATACCTTAATTGATGCCCCTCGACTCCACGTCCATACAATACATTGGTACCATAGTGACATACCCCCGAATGATATCTCCTGCACTTCACACAACGCGGATGAGGTCCACTAAACTGACTCGCCCTACAGACCTGATATTTACCCTTTTTGCATACATCAAAAACATTCCCCCTATCCTTCCTCCAAGCCTTCATGGCGGGAGTAATAACCTCTATACCGGTTTGTTATGTGGGCCATTAGAATTTCTCAAGCCTGCCACCCTTAACAGACTCTTGATCATACTCACAACATGACGTGAAATGTTCTCGCCCGCACATCGAGCAGACCGGGCTAGGTGTACCCAACCTAGGGCATTTGTTCTTCTTGTGCCCCCTCTTTCCACAACCATAACATAATTCAAGAGTCATCAAACATGTCCCCAAGTGGCGCATCTTACAAATCAAACATTTCGGCTTATTGGTACAAACAACCCTCTTTCGTTTCTTAGGTTCTCTCACCACATGATCTGTTGGTGTGGTGACATAAATAGGAACAGGTACACTTCCCCTAGCAAGTGGTTCTTTCATTCACTCCTCGCTGCCTCGAACTCATGGGTTACTCATATGGAAAATGAGACATGATGAGGAAATTAGCTTCCTATCTTGAGCTCTATCGAACGATCTGGAGTATCAAAGAAGGGTGAAATTCCTAAATGTCCAAGTAGCCTCCTCATTATAGATGTGGTCGACAACACACCGATAAGAAGGACTCTACTAGAGATGGCTCCGAGACATCCTAGAACACTTTAAAACCTTAGGCTCTGATACCAAGTTTGTCATGTCCCGAAATCGGGGAGCGCGACCGGCGCTCAACCGAGTGAAGCCGGCCGAGCAAGCCTGTTAGATTTCCTTCTACCCAAACTTATCCATGAATAAAGAGGAGATATACTCCATTAATCAAACACTGAAAAGAAATCATTAACAACTCCCATTTCATTTCCATTAGTAGCTTCGTTCATAATTTCAAAACTATTACAAGTTTATAGATATAATGAAAAACATGGTTGCCAAACACCAACACTTCTAGTTCAATTCCCCACATCAAACACCACCCATAACCTGTCTACGGAGCCTCTAACTACAACTGAAGAGTAATATGGAAATACCGGCAACAAGGCCCTGGCTATACCACAAAAAATAGTACATGAGAAACAAAATATACATAACCCTGAAATAAAGGGGGCTCGCCAAGTCAGCTGAAGAGAGTGTACTGCTATCACAGATCAATGCCGCCTGCTGTGGAACCACCTACATTCATTAAAGATGCAGTGTCCCGGGAAAAAGAGACGTTAATACTGTCGAATAGTACTAGTATGTAAAGCTAAAAGTCCTCTTTCAAAATAGAATGAACATATAAGAAAAGGAAAACCATAGAGACAGCAAGTCACAATCAACTATATCCAAATGCCCAATTGAAACATATCAATTTTCAAAATACAAAAATAATATATATTTTTGGTTGGGAGATCATTAGCACCGATATACCACCGTCTTTGTTAGAACGGAGTCCGATCACGTCCGATCGGCTAGGCCATCTCCCCACAAACAATGTGGTTTGACATGTGATGCGAAAGAAAGTTGTTACCAAGAGTAGTACCACCATGTGCGCAACATGGAGTCCGATCTCCACCCAATCAGCTAGTCCGTCTTCCCACATATGCCATGTGGGTTGACTTTTCCCATTCATAGTTAGTAGCAGTTTCATCCCAATTAAGGGGAATAATCACAATTTCACCAATCTTTTAATTTCATCCCAAATAAGGGGAATAATCACAACCCACCCCTTCACCGGCACATGTAGTTTCAGGTGTGGGCCTTATGACCCGCCCTTCCTCGGTTTTCCTAATGATACTCCCAAAAACATTTTTATTATTTGATTTGCACACGAAGATAACATAAATACAATTGTACTCACCTCAACCACTTTCACATTGTATAAATTCTCATTAGTATTTCCAGTCACTCACAACAACAATATTTCCTTTGCTCATTTGTCCATTCACAAGATTCTTTATTCCTGACACGGTGGCCATATTTCATGTTCCACAGTTTCACCTATTATATTGTCAAGGACCACCATCAAATATCAACATACAGAATATATCTGATATCATATACTTCAAATCCATTTATAATGGGAACTTTAAACAAAAAAAGGTTTCTTCCTAAAGAATGGGGCCTACCAACCAGCAATAGAAACACACATCGAATTCATAAACAATCAATACACCATTTTTTCTTGCAATATTCTTCCCTAGAAATAACAATGTACAATTTCAACACTTGAGTATGTAAGAACTCGAATCACACTGGATTTATTTATAAAGCAAAGCATTAGTTAAAGCAGCCATTTATGGGCATGAATTGAGTATAAAAACTTTTAGCCAATTCTATTTTTGAAATCATTTTTAAAAAATATAGTCGAGGCTCATTGCATATTCTTTATCGCATCCTCTCATTTCATTTGCGCTACTAGCCACAATCATAACTTAAATATTTGGTACGTTGGCCATACTCTATATCCCCAATTCACTTATTTCATTTTCAAGCATCTTCATAGATTATCAACAACAAGATATTTTCAATCAAGACTTTAGGTACACATATTATCAATTTAGAGTCTTAAGCACATCGAGTTTTTCTCACCCAATTGGTATACTAGTTTTCATTTAAAACATGACTCAAAGTCATAACATTTTAATATGCAAACCATACTTTGAACATATATCTTTCGACATAAGGCTCTTTCGGAATAGCCAAATTTATAATAGATAACCTGGAATATTGAAATTAGAAATCTTGAGCCAGCCATACATGAACTTACGTGAACATTATGGAATTCAATTCTAAGAGAGAAACTTTGGCCAACATACCTCACATTCGTCCCTTAATGATACTACAATGATCCACTATACTAAGCAACTTATATCTACAATAACAACATCCAATGGAACCAATATTAGTAACAAATTCCATAGTTTAGGCCATTTAGGCATTTTATCAAACATCTAGTAGGCATGAATCCCTACATCTCTTACCCATAGAATTAGTTCATCCAACTATTACCATTTACCTACAATTTATCCCACCATCATTCTTAAACAATTCATAACTTCTAACATCACATACATGACCATCCATCCACACCCAACCAACAAAATTCCATCAAATAATCATCTTTCAATCTGTACAATGGTTATGTATTTAAATTGGGAACTTATGGATTCCAATCATCATACCATAAGTTCCAATACAGAATTCATACTGATATTCCCATAATATTCTCATACATGCAAGTCTAAGGGTACAGGATTACCTTTTCGAAGAAATGTTGCAAAACCCTCTTTTGAGTTCTTGAAGAAATTTCTTGAAGATCTAAGGATTTCATGGCGGATTGAGTTAGTTCTAGAGTGTAAATGATATAATGAAACACCAAATTAGTAGGGATTACTCACCTTGAAGATTGGGGGAGTTGGAGGTCTTGAGAGAGTGGAGGAAAACCCCAAAGTTCGGCCAAGAAAAATGGGAAAACATGAACCCCGAAATGAGTATATAGTGTTTCGGGCGCCACAGGTGGCGTGGGGCGCTGCCTGTGGTGCTGGTTCCAGAACCTCAAGATTCCCAGTGCCAGGGATAGCGCCCCACGCTACCCTGGGTGCGAACAATGGGAATTTGTTTCTATTTCACCCGAAAATGGACATAACTCTCTCATACGATATCCGAATTCGACGATTCTTTTTGCTATGGCTCCGTAAATTCCATACAGATATAATGCTTTAATCAAAACTGAATTTGGAGTTCATGTGCTTAATATAATACCACTTATACTCGAAAACCGACGTCAAAACATCCTCAAAATATCCAAATTAAATTCCGGGCATACGCCCGAGTCCAAAATCACCATCCGGACCTAACGGAATCATCAAAACTCCATTTCGAGGTCGAATACAAAAACAACCTCAAACTTGGTCATAATACAGCATATGAAGCTACTCAAGACTTCCAATAGTTGAAAGGAGTGTAAATGTTCAAAACGACAAGTTGCACAAACCAGCCAATCAGCGAACGACATCGCCTCCCATATAAGGACTCATACGGCGCCATCTAGATACTTGACTGATAGTTATTGTTGTAGGCAAACTCTGCTGGAGGTAAAAACTGGTTCCTTTGACCTCCGAAATCCATAGAGCATGCTCGCAACATATCTTCTAATATCTGAATAGTGCGCTCGGACTGTCTGTTCGTTTGAGGATGAAATGCGGTACTCAGCTCGACCCGCGTTCCTAACTCACACTGCATTGATCTAAAAAAAATGCAATGTGAACTGCATGCCCCGGTTAGAAATGATGGAAATAGGCACAATGTGCAGGTGGATAATCTCCCGGATATAAATCAAAGCCAACCCTTTTGAAGAATGGAAAGTCATCACCGGAATGAAGTATGCGGATTAGTCAACCGGTCTACAATAACCCAGACTGCGTCATATTTCCTAAAGGTTCATGGTAAGCCTACCACAAAATCCATAGTGATGCGCTCCCACTTTCACTCCGGTATCTCCAGTCTCTGAGTCAACCGACCAGGTTTCTGATGCTCATTCTTCACCTGTTGACAATTCAAACACTTAGAGACATGACTGACAATATCTTTCTTCATTCTCCGCCAGCAATAGTGTTATTTCAAGTCACAGTACATCTTCGTGACACCTGGGTGAATGGAGTAGCATGAACTGTGAGCCTCCTCAAGGATCAACTCTCTCAAACCATCAATATTTGGAACACAAATCTGGCCCTGAAGCCGCATAACACCATCATCTCCAATCATAACCTCCTTGGCACCACCCCGCTGCACCGTGTCTTTCAACACCAACAAGTTAGGATCATCAAATTGGCGAGCCTTGATATGCTCCAACAATGATGACTGTGCCACAACACAAGCAAGAACCCGGCTAGGCTTTGAAACATCCAAACTCATGAACCTATTATCCAAAGCCTGAACGTCCATGGCTAGTGGCCTCTCCACTACTGGTAAATATGCCAAACTACCCATGCTCTCAGCCTTCCTACTCAATGCATCGGGCACTACATTGGCCTTCCCCGTAAGATATAATATGGTGATATCATAGTCCTTTAGTAACTCTAACCATCTCTGATGCTGCAGATTAAGGTCCTTTTCTTGAACAGGTGCAGGAGACTCCATTGGTCGGTATAGACCTCACATAAAATGTCGTATAGATAGTGCCTCCAAATCTTATGTGCGTGAACAATGGCTGCTAACTCTAAATCATGCACAAGGTTATTCTTCTCAAGAACCTTCAACTGTCGAGACATGTAGGCAACCAGCCTACCATCTTGCATCAATACCACCCCAAGCCCAATACATGATGCATCACAATACACAGTGTAAGATCCTGAACCCGTAGGCAACACTAACACTGGGGTTATAGTTAATGCAGTCTTGAGCTCTTGAAAGCTCACCTCACATTCGTTAGACCATCTGAAAAGAGCACCCTTCTAGTTCAACTTGGTCAATGGTGCTGAGGTAGATGAGAACACCTCCATAAATCGGCGATAGTAACCCGAATCTATGTAGCTGATGTAGGTCTAGGCTAGTTCTGAACTACCTCAATCTTCTTTGGATCCACCTTGATGCCCCCAGAAGATACAATATGCCCCAAAAAGGCAACCGAGTCTAACTAGAGCTCGCATTTCAAAAACTTAGCATATAACTGACGATCCTTCAGAGTCTAAAGTACGATCTGTAGGTGTTGCTCATGCTCCTCGACTGCGGGAGTAAACCAAAATATCATCAATGAAGACGATCACGAAGGAATCCAGATACGGATTGAAAACTCGGTTCATCATATCCATAAAGGCTGATAGGAAATTAGTCAAGCCAAATGACATCACTAAGAACACGTAGTGACCATACGGAGTCCGAAAAGCTGTCTTAGGGACATTTGATGCCCAAATCTTCACCTGATGGTAGACAAACCTCAAATCAATCTTGGAAAATACCTTGGCACCCTGAAGCTGGTCAAATTAGTCATTAATCCCCGATACTGACCTTGTTCAACTACCGATAATCTATGCACATCTTCATTGATCCGTCCTTCCTCTTCACAAATAACATAGGCGCACCCAAGGCAAGACACTAGGTCTAATGAATCCCCTGTCAAGAAAATCCTGCAACTACTCCTCCAATTCTTTCAACCCAATTGGGGCCAAACGGTATGGTGGAATAGAAATGGGTTGAGTGCCCGGCACCAAGTAAATGCAAAATTCGATATCTGTGTAGGATGGAATACCTGTCAAGTCTATAGGAAACACCTCTGGGAACTCTCTCACCACCTGAACTGAATCCATGGAAGGCACCTCGGCACTAGAATCACGGATATAGGCCTAATACGCCAAACACCCCTTCTTGATCGTACATCAAGCCCTCACATATGTAATGACCCTGCTAATGGAGTGACGAGGAGTCCCTCTCCACTCCAATCGAACCAACTCCGGCATGGCTAACGTCATAGTCTTGGCGTGACAATCCAAGATAGCACGATATGGTGACAACAAATCTATGCCAAAAATCACATCAAAATCCACTATATCAAGTAACAGATAGTTGACCCTAGTCTCATAGCTCCCAATAGTGACCAAACAAGAACGATAGACCTGGTCTAGCACAATAGAATCCTCAACGGGCGTAGACACATAAATAGGATCACTCAAAGAATCACGATCACATATCAAAATATAAAGCAAAATAGGATGACACATACGAATAAGTGGAACCCAGATCAAATAAAATGGATGCAACTTTATGGCAAACCAGAAAAATACCTATAATGACCGCATTAGAAGACTCCACCTCGGTCTAGCTAGAAATGCATAGAAATGGGGCTGAGCCTCACCAATCTGACCTCCACCTCTCGGATGACCTCTCACTAGCTGGCCTCCACCTCTAGCTGTCTGAACACCATCTTGGGCTACCTGACCCCCGCCCCTAGTTGGCTGAGCGGGCGGTGAAGCAACTGGTGCCGAAACCATTGTACGAGTACCCTGTTGTGGTATGCTACTATGTGACCTAGGGCAAAACCTCATGACGTGCCTCGGATCTCTAGAAGTATAACATGCCCTCGACTAATATGATTGCTGACCCTATCGACCTGAATAACCACCCTGATAACTCTTAATTGGTGGTGCACTAATGGGAGCTGAAGGTTCATTGTATGTTAGCTGCTCAGGACGAGACCCATAAGAACCACGGCTACCCGAAGAACCATGTGATACCTGAAGCGCTGACTGAATCAGCCTAACAGGATGGTCTCTACCAAATGAACCCCTGGCCTTAGACGAGGCACCAATGAAACCACCGAAATGATGAGGCCTCTTCTCATATGCTGCCTCTCTACCCTAACCATGAATCCTCTCGATCCCCTAGCAATTTCCATAACTCAAATGAAATAAATATCATCTTCAATTTCTCTGGCCATCTATATTCTGATGCCGTAAGTAAGGCCATCTATAAACCTTGTCACCTTCTCCCTCTAAGTAGGGATAAAAATAATTGTATGGCGGTATAAATCCACGAATCCAGTCTCATACTGAGTAACGGTCATGCTACCCTGTTGGAGGCGCTCAAACTGATTGTGGAAATTATCTCTCTGAGTGAAGGGGATGAGCTTCTCCAAGAAAATCTGTGAGAAGTGAGCCCAAGGAGAAGAGGTGAACATGTTGGTCTGCCCCGAACATACTCCTGCCACCACCTCTTGACAGAGCCATGCATATGAAACACTACGAAGTCAACTATGTTGGATTCCACTAAACCCATATTGCACAATACCTCACGACAACGGTCCAAGAAATCATGGGGGTCCTTAGAAGGTGCACCGCTAAAGCGAATGGGGAACAACTTGGTGAACTTGTCCAACCTCTTCAGCCCCTCGACTGACATTGTGGGTCTCTCCCTGGACTGTGTAGCAATAATAGGTTGAACGGCTCTCAGTGGTGGAACTACCGGAGTCTGATACCCATGAGCCATTTGCTCTGGAGTGTGAGTAGCGGGAGTCTAGGCTCATCCCTTATCCTGAGAGACAGCTGGTGCCATAGGGAACATACCGGCTTGGGCCACACTGTCACGACCCAAAACTCACCTTAAGGATTGTGATGGCACCTAGTATCCAAAACTAGGTAAGAGGATCACTTACAACAGTTAAACCAATTAACATGATGTTTTTAAAATAGAGTTTAATATAAATACTGAAATAAGGATGATACAAGTCTACGCGACAATAATCACAATAATCCTCCCAAGACTAGGTAGTATAGAGTCACGAACTCTACTAAATACATAAAAATAACACAAAATACAATGTTGTTCGGAAATGGAATTGACAGTAATAATGTAAGGAAAGACTCCAAGGGACTGTGGCGATCGCGAAGCTCTACCTTGACTCCCCGCGATCAAACAAGCTAATATTGTCTGGGCCCACAGCCTTCATTACCTGGATCTACACAAAAAATGGCAGAAGCGTAGCATGAGTACACCACAATCATTACTCAATAAGTATCAAGATTAACCTCGGTAGAGTAGTGACAAGGTAGAAGTCAAGACATCTACTAGACATGATAACATGTGCAGTATATCAATATAAAGCTAATAATGGAAGCAAGAATCAGTAAATGGCAACAAGGAATAAACATGAGATACAAATAGTAAAGTAATCAGAACACCGTTAAAGTACCAGTGAACCCAAATAAAGAAAACAAATGACAACCAAATAATCAAGTCACTCTAACACAAGGTTTACAACAGAAATACCCCGAGGTACCACACCTCATAACCACAAGCCACGAGTCCCAAATCATAAATCATATATACGTGGCACCTCATGCCCACATTATCAATAACTACTGCATGGACAACTTACGTGATGCACGGACAACTCACGTGCCAATATCTCAATCCACCCGGCATGATCACAGGCTCACTATCACAATTCGCTCAACATGGTCACAGGCTCACTATCACAATACACCACGCGTGGGCACAGGCTCAATAACACAATGAAAGCAGATATACAAGAATACATGTGCATGATCAATGAATATTCAAATTTCATACTCCTGAACTGGTGTAAATTACATGTACAACCCATGTCATCAAGTTATATCAAAGACATCGAGTAGACCATTGGAAACAACACAATACGTCACGTAATGTGCATGACACACACATGGAAAATCCCACCATCATACGAATATCATCAATAATATGTCCCCAGGCCATCACATATCATCCCTGACATAGCCACTCTTATCCCACCGCACTAATAATATCATAATAGCCACCTGTATCATTTTGCCCAGACAATAAACATAATAGCCACCCGTATCGCTCCACCCAGACAATATATCAATAGCCACCTGTATCACTCCACCTAGATAATATATCAATAGCCACTTGTATCACTCCGCCCAGACAATATATCTATAGCCACCCGTATCACTCTGCCCAGACAATAAACATAATAGCCACCCGTATCGCTCCGCCCAGACAATATATCAATAGCCTTATTTATCACTTCGCTCATACAATATATTAATAGCCACCCATATCACTTTGCCAGACAATATATCAATAGACACCTGTATCACTCCGCACAATAAATAACGGTGAAATATCACCCTTATGCTCGGCATAGCACCAATCAATCCACACAAAACTCCACATGTGCCAATATCACAATAACACGACATATCAGCTCGTACCACACGTGCCCATAGGCCACAACATTACCAAAATCAACAATACCAATGTTACCACAACACATAGCCCACAGGTCAACCACAATGTGTAAAACAATCTTAATAACAACAAAATGAACGAGAAATAACTCAATAAGGAAAGGTATTCCAATAACCAACAATTTCAACCACAACCGTGTTAATAGCTTTCAACAACTACAACTTCAACAACTCAACAATGAAGGTATTTCTGTGAAATGGCAACTTCAAATTCTAATGCATAACATAAGCTTAACAATAAAAGAGGTGGCATGAATTAGCAACTACAACTAAATGCATGAGAATAACTCAACTACGGAAAGAATAGGATGTAACAACAACTACTAATAAATGCATACAAGGGAAACCTCGACAATGGAAACTAGAACATGAAATAACAACTTTAATTAAAGCATGTAAGAATAAACTTGACAACAAAATATACAACAAGTAATAACAACTTCAATTAAATGCTTATAAGTGACCTAAGAGTATAAACCGGTCAATATTCACATATAAGCACGTTTACACACTCGTCACCTCATGTACATGTCTTTCACATAATTCAAAGAGTGCAATAAAACACAATCCTAAGGGGTAGTTCCCCCGCACAACGTTAGGCAAGATACTTACCTCAAAGAAGCAAAATAAGTACTCTAAGAAGCCCTTCCCGCATGAAACAACCTCCGTACAGCTCAAATATAGCCAAAATAACTTAATATCATAAATAAAAGCCATATGAAATTATTCAGGATAATTAAGCTTCAATCTTGAACAAGAATCAAAAAGCCAACCCCGGACCCGCACCTCAAAACCCGACAAAACCTACAAAATTGGAACACCTATTCCGATACGAGTCCAACAATACCAAAATATCCAATTCCTACCTCAAATCTGCCTTCAAAATATCAATTTATGTTTTAGAAAAGTTTTTACTAAAATCCCCAATTTCTCCAATTCAAATCATCAATTAAATGATAAAAATAAGGATGGAATGATGAAATATAACCAAATCCGGGTCAAGAATACTTACCCCAATCCAAATCATGACCCCCCCCCCCCC
>AWOL01S0012283.1:217065-244806 GCA_000715115.1 Nicotiana otophora | reverse complement strand
CCCCCCCCCCCAAGTCGCCTAAATCCGAGCTCTCTAACTCAAAAAGTAATAAAATAACAAAAGCCCTCGAAATAGAGTACTTATAAGTCTGTGCAGGTATTATACATCGCAATCGCGGAATAAACTTCGTGATCGCGAAGACAAAATACACCAAGCTGCAAAATAGTCCTTCACGAATGCGACATACAAGTCGCGAACGCGATGCCCAACACATGAACGCCTACGCCATCACATCGCATCTACCGTGAACGCGAAGGCTTACACCTGACCAACCCCCAGGCTCCCCTTCTATGTGAATGCGTATCCCCTTTCACGATCGCAAAGAGCTATTTCCCCAAATCGATGCGAACGCGTCCCTAGCTTCGCGAACACGAAGAGCAACTTCTCCTACCTCCCATAAGCCCTCCATGAACACGGCCATCCACTCACGATTAAGAAAACACTAGACATCAGAACAGCAATCCAAAATAGGAGGAAATGGCCCGTAGGCCATCCGAAACATACCCGAGGCTCCCGAGACCCCGTCCAATCACTCCAATCAGTCCCAAAACATAATGCGGACCTACTCGAAGCCTCAAATTACACCAAACAACATCAAAACTATGAATCACACCTCAATTCAATCCTAATGAACTAATGAATTTTAACTTCCAAAACTCACGCCGAACCATATCAAATCAACTCTGCTTGACCTCAAATTTTGCATGAAAGACTTATTCTAACACTCGAAACCAATATTCGAACACAATATCAACAAAGTCAACTCCCGGTCAAACCTCTCATCCTTCCAAACCTTTAACTTTCCAACTTTCGCCAAAAAGTATCAAATCAATCTACGGACCTCTAAATCCAAATACGGACATATGCCAAAGTCTAAAATCGCCATACGAAGCTATTAGAATCATCAAAACAACATTTCGGAGTCGTCTACACAAAATTCAAACTCTGGTCAACTCTTACCACGTAAGCTTCTAAAACAAGAATCATTCTTTCAAATAAATTTTGAATCGCTCAAAAATCAAAACCGACCATACACGCAAGTAGTAATGCATAATACGAAGCTACTCGAGATCTGAAGCCACCGAACGGAATGTTAAAGCTCAAAATGACTGATCGGGTCATTATATTCTCCCTCTCTTAAACAAACATCCGTACTCGAACGTGCCAATAGTCGCTTTGAAGCCATCAAATTACCGTATAAACTTACCATACACATACACAGGTGATCCCATGCCACCCCTATCCACATAAGCCCGACAACACCATCTCGACTAAAGGTTATTCCTTCCACCCATACTGATAAGCCTTAGGACCAAATTTCAACACCGATCATTCCCCAAAGATCTGATCCTCACATAAACACTCTATATCAACCTCAACCAGCTAAAACAACTCATGCATATATCCACAAGGTATAACCACACGACATAACACATTACTGATCAGCCCATAGCAATATCTCCATCAACAATACTTGCCCATAATCCAACCTAGTACTCGTAAATAACATTATATCAACTAGAACCTTGTTCCAAACCTTCCCAACACTTCTAATGATGTAAGAAATATGTAAATCTCATAACTACTCACCCAATCAACACGTCACACCCCGCGTCGCCTAGGCACATACGATGCAATCCATACCGAACCATTACAACTCGAATACAACTGAGATGGAAAGAGTGACACATGAGAGAGCTACCCAACAAATCCGACAGGCACAACTCCCTATCAGTACCATACTATGAATCCACGCCACAAGGGAGAAATGAAACATACAAACTAATCACAAAGGATCTCATCCTAACATAACTCCACCATGGCACGCAGCCCGATTTCAACATACTGACCCACACAAAAACACAAGGCTCCCATCCTCAACTCTAAATCACAAGTAGAATACACATCATACCAACCGAAAACCTTTCACTCACTCAATTCCGCATAATAAAACCACAACACCTAATGGACTTCCCATACCTGTAGACCACCTAAATCACAAGTTATAGCGATCAAAGAAGCTAGTATTTCCTGGGCCCACAGCCTCCAATACTTGAATCTGCATAAAAATAATTATGCAGAAGCAAAGCATGAGTACACCACAATCATACCCAGTAAATATCAAGACTAACCTCAGTGGAGTAGTGACGAGGTACAAGTCAAAACACCTACTAGACATGATAACATGTGCAGTATATAAGTATAAAGCAAATAATGGAAGCAAGAATCAGTAAATGGCAACAAGGAATAAACATGAGATAAAAACAGTAAAGTAATCAGAACACCATTAAAGTACAAGAGAAACCAAATAAGGAAAACAAATGACAACCAAATATTCAAGTCGTTGTAACACAAGGTTTACAACAGAAACACCCCGAGGTACCACACCTCATAACCGCAAGCCACGAGTCCCAAATCACAAATCATATATACATGCCACATTGTGCCCGCATTATCAATCACAACTGCACGGACAACTCACGTGTTGCACTAACAACACACGCGCCAATATCTCAAACCGCCCGGTATGGTCACAGGCTCACTATCACAAACCACCAGGCATGGTCACATTCTCACTATCACAATCCGCCCGGTGTGGTCACAGGCTCAATAACACAATGAAAGTAGATATACAAGAATACATGTGCATGATCAATGAATATTCAAATTTCATACTCCTGAACTAGTGTAAATGACATGTTGCAGTGTATGCATGAGCTAGTGTACTCTTACAACACAAGTCATCAAGTATATCAAAGACATAGAGTAGCCCATTGGAAACAACACAAAAAGTCACGTAATGTGCATGACACACACAAAGAAAAGCACACCATCATACGAATATCATCAATAATATGTCCTCAGGCCATCACATATCATCCCTAACATAGCCACCATTATCCCACCGTGCTGACAATACCATAATAGCCACCCATATCACTCCGCCCAGACAATATATGCAATAGCCACCCGTATCACTCCGCCTAGACAATATATCAATAGCCTCATGTATCACTTCGCTCAGACAATATATTAATAGCCACCCATATCACTTCGCAAGACAATATATCAATAGACACTTGTATCACTCCGCACAGTAAACAACGGTGAAATATCACCCTTATGCTCGGCATAGAACCAATCAATCCACACAACAAATCCACATGAGCCAACATCAAAATAACACAACATATCAACTTGTACCACATGTGCCCATAGGCCACAACATTGCAAAAATCAATAATACCATTGTTACCACAACACATAGTGCATGCTTCAAACACAATGTGTACAAGAATCTCAATAACAACAAAATGAACAAAAAATAACTCAACAAGGAAACGTTTCCAATAACCAACAATTTCAACCATAACCGTGCAACTCAACAATAAAGGTATTTCCATAAAATGGTATCTTCAAATTCTAATGCATAACATAAGCTTAACAATAAAAGAGGTGGCATGAATTAGCAACTACAACTAAATGCATGAGAATAACTCAACTACGAAAAGAATAGCATGTAACAACTACTACTAATAAATGCATATAAGGGAAACCTAGACAATGGAAACTAGAACATGAAATAACAACTTCAATTAAAGCATGTAAGAATAAATTTGACAAAGAAATATAGAACAGTTAATAACAACTTCAATTAAATACTTATAAGTAACCTAAGAGTCTAAACCGGCCAATCTTCACATATAAGTCCATGTACACACTCGTCGCCTCATGTACACGTCTTTCACATAATTCAAATAGTGCAATATAACCCAATCCTAAGGGGTAGTTCCCCCACACAAAGTAAGGCAAGACACTTACCTCAAAGAAGCTAAATTAATACTCTAAGAAGCCCTTCCCGCATAAAACAACCTTCGGACGGTCCGAATCTAGCCAAAATAACTTAATATCATAAATAAAAGCGATAGAAAATAATTTTGAATAATAAAATTTCTATCTTGAACAAGAATCAAAAAGTCAACCCAAAGAGTCAACCTCATGCCCGCACCTTGGAACCCGACAAAACTCACAAAATCCGAACACCCATTCCGATACAAGTCCAACCATACCAAAATCATCTAATTCCGACCTCAAATCGGCCTTCAAATCATTAATTTATGTTTCAGAATAGTTTTTACTAAAATCTCCATCTTCTCCAACTCAAATCATCAATTAAATGATAAAAACGATGAAACTTATTGCTCCCAAACACACACGCAAGTATATGTGGTCGACAGGTAATATAGGATTGTAAGTCTAGATATCGTACCCACTGGGACTTGTGATTAACTATTTACTAAATTAAACTAACATAATTAATATATCCAAACGATTTTCTAAAGTATGAATATTTAACTAAAACTACTCTAGAGTAGCAAACTAAGAAATTAAAGGAAACAAGTTGGCGAAATTAGACATGAATTCAATGGGAGCCGATATTCTAGAGCTATGGGTTAGCTAACAATTCCGTTGAGTCTTCCACTTAAATTGTCTAATTAATTTATCTGATTTATTGATTGACAGGGTTAATATTACTCGTAGTGTTCTCCCGAAGTATTACTTGTCTATTCAAGCCAACCAAATGCCTATATTCCTATGGAATTAGGATTAACAAGAACGCATTAATATTTTTTGTATAATACAAGCAAGGCGATTAGGTATATTCCTATCCTAACCGCAAATCCGTTCCCGATAGTCAGGTTCAAGATCTTCCTCTACTCAATCCTATATGCAATCTAAAATTCCCTCCCCCGAGTTCAATCCAATATTTGTAGATAGTATTCATAAATTGGTGATCATGCAATCAAATAAGTAAGCACAAGACTGAATAAATAAACCAATATGATAAAATAATAAGAACAATTCAAGTTTCAAACCACAACGTTCATGTAGCACCCCCACAACTCTAGAACTAATAAACTATGAAATTAAAAGAAGATAAGATGAAGAAAAACTGAGAATCCTTTCTCCCGGGTGTTCCGCGAGTGTATTTTCCTCTCCAAGTGGTGTCTCCTATTCACAAATAGGTTTAAACTTGCTTTTATACGAGTTGGGGGCGTGTAGGTCCGAAATAACCTTGTCCCTGACGAAATAGGAGTGAAACCCGTCACCCAGCATTAAGGGTAGCATGGGGCGCTAGCCCTGGCATTAGAAATATTTTGCCTCTGAAAACTGGGCCACAGGTAGCGCCCCATGCTACCTGTGGCGCTACACTGTCCCAATTTTTCATTTGTTCCATTTTTGTTTCAACTCGTGCACTTTCGTTCCACATTGCCTCTGGATGGCTCCTACACATAAAAATACCACGAATTAGCACAAATTATTAGATTACACATCCAAAATTATGAAACATGAGTAAATATTCACATTAAACTCTTGCTTTCCCTCGAGCAATGGAATTATAACTACACCCCAACAACGTACATAACAAGGGGGCGAAATTCAGTTTTTGTTTTCAACATACACTCTACCAATGACCATGTTTGATAGCTACAATTAAACTGTAGCATATGTAATCACTTACACTTCCCTTTACTTATGTCATTCTCAAAAAATATTCACAACAAAGACAACGTGCTCATAACAATCCTAGCCTCAAAACCCAACTCAATATCACAATGCACTCATGGCTTGAACACCCAACATCACAAAGAAGTCTAATAATGTTACCTATCCCTCGTGAAGCCATGTGCCCTCATAACAAAAACAAGAGAGTAAGTTGAATCCACACATTCGAATCTCATGATAAAATATAATCTAATGACTCACATCTATCAAAGAAAATCTCTCACTCTCACAAAGAAGTCACATGCATGCAAAGGTACCATAGGCTTTCCCATAATGTAAATCTCTACTAATATAGGCTCACTCGGTCTAAAATCAATTAGGACTTTATTGTGGTTGCAACGTGGGCTAAGGGACGAGTAGGATATATATATATAGGAAATAGTGGTTCACCCTCCTAAGCACTTTAACACATGACATAATAAACTTTAAGCGCAAATGCTTCAGTCCACTTCAATTTCACAAACAAGATCACTCCCCGCATTTATTCCCTCTTTCTTTAAGCACTACTTTACTTTATACCCCACTAGCAATAACAGGACAACAATTTAGTCACCTATATTTTTCCTTCTCTTTTTTTTAAAGATTTTTCTTTCTTCTTTTTTTCTTCAATTTCCGCTAGTGGTGTATTACTTTACAAAATAAGTGCACCTTTCTTTCTTTCTTTCATTGGTTCCACTGGAAAGTCACCCCATACTTAGTTCTTACTTCTTCTAGTGCTAATTTCACAATTAAAGTGCTTTCGGAGGTAACAAGACCAAAATAATATTAATTAAGAACAAAAGGGTATCATCTCGTAATGTGGGTGCCAAATAAAAGTCTATACGCTCAAAAGGGTTAATGTCACGACCCAAAACCCAACCTGTCGTGATGGAGCCTATCAAGGTACTAGGCAAGCCGACTACTCAGACATTTTCAACACTTTCAACTTTCCAGTATACTAAAACAGTTTAAATAAATAAAAATCTTATAAAACGGGATAGAATATCATAGCTCAATACATAAGTTTTCCCAAAATTGGGGTGTCACTGAGTACTTGAGCATCTACATAATGCCATAGTTTGGAACACTGTCTGGAAAGTAGAACTGAATAAATAAACTGAAAGATAGGAGAGGAGAGTCAAAGCCTGCAGACACCAAAGCAGCTACCTCGATGATCTCCGAATGTCTGAACTGTGAATCAGTAATTGTCGTGATCGGAAACACCTGGATATGCACACGAGCAGCCCGATTCCATAAATATCGCTCACAATAGACCCTCAGCCTCACTCAGTCATTAATCTCTCCAGTCTCTCGGGCTCACAAGAATCATGATAATCAGCCCAAACGGTGATGATATGATGTATCAATAAAGGACAACAGAGACTGAGATGTGATATGCAAATAATAGTTGTGACCTAGTATAAAATGGCAAGTTAAGCAAATAGTTCAACATGTAACACACCTCTATGGGTCCTAACAGTACTGACACATAGCCTAAGCAGGATTTTTAACATGACTGGCAGCTCCATTTCTCTAACACATTGTAAAAATACGGTAACGACAAGATTAATCAACTATACAATTCTATGGAATTTACCAAGTTACAATTTCTACGGTGCACGCCCACACGCCCGCCACCTAGCATGTGCGTCACATCAACACCAATCATATAATACATAATTCGGGGTTTCATACCAAGTTTAGCAGTGTTACTTACCTCAAACTGTGCAAAACTCTACTCCAACAAGACCTTGCCTCGTGAAACGGCCTCCGAATGCCTCGACTCTAGCCATAAATAATTCGATACGATCAACTCAAGCTATAGGAATCAATTCCATATAAAAATGCTAAGTTCTTAATCAAAAGTCAAAAAGTCAACTCAAAAGTCAACCCCTGGGCCCATGTCTCCGAATCCGATAAAAGTCACAAAATATAAATACCCATTCAACCATGAGTCCACTCATACAAAAATTACTCAAATCCAATACCAAAATCTCGATCAAATCCCCAAAATTCGGCCTAAGGACTTTCCTCCATTTTTTCCCAAATGTTCAACCCAAATCACTAATTAAATGATGAAATCAAAGATATAAATATGAAATTTAACCACAAATAAGTAAGAATCACTTACCCTAATCACTCTCTTGAAAACCTCTCCAAGAATCGCCTCCAACCGAGCTCCCAAAATCAAATTTGTGAAATAGGCTCAAACCCTCGTTTTTGAAATATTTAAGTCTGTCCAAATATCCTTAATCGCGATCGCAGAAATTTTTTCGACCCTACGCGAACGCGTCAATCCTCACGCGAACACAAAAAACTGCTTTCCTCAACCTACGCGATCGCTTCCATCTACAAGCGATCGCGAAGAGCAAACGCATGACCTCAGTTGTTGCCTCTTATACTCTACGGCGAATGCGACCTTAGCCACGCGTTCGCGATTCACTGGATCCCACAACTACACGATCGCGGTCCCCATCTCACGAACGCGTACAACAAAGACCTTCACTACCCTATTAAGCCTACGCGATCGCGGATCTGTCCACGTGATCACGTATAAGGAAACCAGATCAGTGCACCAGAAAATTTGAGCAAATCTCCAAGTCCAAAATTTGATCCGTTAACCATCCGAAATTCACCCGAGGCCCCCGGGACCTCAACCCAACATACCAACAAATCTTAAAATATCATACGAACTCGCTCGAAGTGTCAAATCACATCAAACAACGCTAAAACCACTAATCGTACATCAATTCAAGCTTAATGAACTTCGAACTTCTACATTCAATGCCGAAACCTATCAAATCAAGTCTGATTGACCTCAAATTTTGCACACAAGCATAAATGACACCACGGACCTACTCCAACTCCCAGAACCAAAATCCGAAACCCGGTAACTACAAAGTCAACTCTCGGTCAAACTTTTAAATTTCCAACTTTTGCCATTTCAAGCCTAATTCAACTACGGACCTCCAAATCAATATCCGGACACACTCCTAAGTCCAAAATCACCCAACGGAGCTAACGGAACCATCAAATCTCCATTCCGTAGTCGTTTACACATAAGTCAATATCTAGTTAACCTTTTCAACTAAAGCTTCCCACCTTGTGACGAAGTGTCTCAACTCATTCCGAAACATCCCCGGAACCGAACCAACTACACCGGCAAGTCACATAGAAACTATTAAGCATAAAATGAGTATTAAATGGGGAACGGGGATACAACTCTCAAAATGATCGGCCGGGTCGTAACATCCTCCCATTCTTTAACAAACGTTCATCCTCGAACGGGTCTAGAAACGTACTTGGAGTCTCAAATAGGCATGGATATCTGCTCCGCATCTCCCGCTCGGTCTCCCAAGTAGCCTCCTCAACTGGCTGACCCCTCCACTACACCTTCACATAAACTATGTCCTTTGACCTCAACTTTCGAACCTGTTGATCCAAAATGGCTACCGGCTCCACATCATAAGTCAAATCACCATCCAACTAAACCGTGATAAAATCCAAAACATGAGACGGATCACCGACATACATTCGGAGCATAGAAACATGAAATACTAGATGCACACTCGACAGACTAGGTGGCAAGGCAAGCTTGTAGGCCACATCTCCAATCCTCTAAAGCACCTCAAACAGCCCAATATACCGAGGTCTTAACTTGCCCTTCTTCCCGAACCTCATAACATCCTTCATGGGTGAAACATTGAGAAGTGCCTTCTCCCCAACCATGTAAGCAACATCATGAACCATCCAATTGGCGTAACTCTTCTATCTAGACTACGTCGTGCGAAGCCGATCCTGAATCAATTTAACCTTGTCCAAAGCATCCTGAACAAAGTCAGTACCCAATAGCCTAGCCTCACCATGCTTAAACTAACCCACCGGTTACCGATACTGTCTCCCATACAAAGCCTTATACGGAGCCATCTGAATGCTAGATTGGTAGTTGTTGTTGTAGGAAAACTCTGCGAGCAGCAGAAACTGATCCCAAGAACCCTTGAAATGTATGACACAGGGGCGTAACATATCCTCCAATATCTGAATAGTGCGCTCGGAATATCCATCTGTCTGAGTATGAAATGATGTACTCAACTCAACTTGTGAGCCAAACTCTCGTTGCACTGCTCTCCAAAACTGTGCTGTAAACTACATGCCCTGATCTAAAATGATAGACACCGTCACACTGTGACAATCTCACGGATGTAGATCTCAGCCAACCGCTCCGAAGAATAAGTAGTCCCAACTGGAATGAAATGCGCGGACTTGGTCGACCGATCCACAATCACCCAAATAGCATCAAACCTCCTTGAGTCTGTGAGAGTCCAACTACAAAATCCATGGTGATACGCTCCCATTTCCACTCCGGAATCTCAAGCCTCTAAAGTAATCCGCCCAGTCTCTGATGCTTATACTTCACTTGCTGACAGTTAAGGCACCGAGCTACAAACCCCACTATATCCTTCTTTATCCTCCTCCACCAATAGGGTTTCCTCAAGTCCCGATACATCTTCACGGCACCCGGATGAATGGAATACCGCGAACTATGGGCCTCCTCAAGAATCAACTCACATAACCCATCTACATTAGGCACACAAATCCAACCTTGCATCCTCAACACCCCATCATCCCTAATAGTAACATCCTTGGCATAACTGTGTTGAATCGTGTCCTTAAGGACAAGAAAATGGGGATCATCATACCGGCGCACTCTGATGCGATCATATAAGGAAGACCGAGAAACCGCACAAGCTAGAACCCGACTGGGCTCCGAAACATCTAGCCTCACGAACTGGTTGGCCAAGGCCTGAACATCAACTGCAAGCGGTCTCTCACCAATAGGAATAAATGCAAGGCTACACATACTCACTGCCTTTCTACTCAAGGCATCGACCACCACATTGGCCTTCTCGGGATGATACAGAATAGCAATATCATAGTCCTTTAGCAGCTCCATCCATCTCCGCTTCCTCAAATTTAGATCCTTTTGTTTGAAAAAGTGCTGGAGACTCTCATGATCCATAAATACCTCAAAAGACACACCACAGAGATAATGCCTCCAAATCTTCAATGCATGAATAATGGCTGCCATCGCCAAATTATGGACCGGGTAGTTTTTCTCATGAGGCTTCAACTGACGCGAAGCATAAGCAATCACTATACCCCCTTCATCAAGACACACCCAATACCAATCCGAGAAGCATCACAATACATTGTATAAGAGCCTGACACTGAAGGAAAAACTAGAACTGGAGTTGTGGTCAAGGTAGTCTTGTGCTTCTGAAAGCTCTCTTCACACTCATCCGACTACCTGAAAGGAGCACCCTTCTGGGTCAATTTGCTTAAAGGCGATGCAATAGATGAAAAACCCTCCATGACGCGACAATATTAACCGGCCAAGCCGAGAAAGCTCTGAATCTCCGTAGCTGAGGATGGTCTGGGCCAACTTTGAACCACCTCTATCCTCTTTGGATCCACCTTAATCCCCTCATTGGACACCATGTGCCCCAATAACACCACTGAAATAAGCCAAAACTCACACTTGGAGAAATTGGCATAAAGCTTCTCCTCCCTCGGCCGCTGCAACACAATCCCCAAATGTTGGGGATGCTCCTTCTGGCTACGTGAGTATACCAGGATATCATCAATGAAAACTATGACAAATAAAACGAGATATGGCTGAAATACAGTGTTCATCAAATGCATGAATACGACTGGGGCGTTGGTCAGCCCAAAAGACATCACAAAGAACTCATAGTGACAATAATGGTTCCTGAATGATGTCTTTAGAATATCCGAGTCCCGAGACTTCAACTGGTGATACCCAGACCTCAACTCAATCTTAGAGAACACCCTCGCTCCCTGAAAATGGTCGAATAGATCATCAATACGCGGCAAAGGATACTTGTTCTTGATTGTAACTTTGTTCAAATGCCTATAGTCGATGCTCATCCGCATCGTACCATCCTTCTTCTTCACAAACAGAATCGGTGCACCCCAAAGTGCCACACTAGGCATAATAAATCCCTTATCAAGAAGTTCCTAAAGTTTCCCTTTCAATTCCTTGAATTCAGCTGGTGCCATACTTCTAAACTAGAATAGAAATGGGCTGAGTGCCCGGCACTAAGTCAATATCCTTGTCGGACGGCATGCCCAGCAGGTCTGCAGGAAACACATCCGGAAAGTCTCGCACCACCAAAACAGAGTCAATAGTAGGAGTATCAGCACCAACATCCCTCACAAAGGCCAAGTAGGACAAACACCCCTTCCCAACCATCCGTTGGGCCTTCAAATAAAAAATCACTTTGCTGGGAACATAATATAGATAACCTCTCCACTCGATCCTTGGCAACCCCGGCATCGCCAACGTCACGTTCTTAGCGTGACAATCCAGGATAACATGACATGGAGACAACCAATCCATACCTGAGATCATGTCGAAATCAACCATACTAAGCAATAAGAGATCAGCTCTAGTCTCCAATCCCCCAATAGTCACTACACATGACCGATATACATGGTCCATAACAATAGTATCACCCACTAGCGTAGATACATGAACAGATGAAGCTAAGGATTCACGGGGCATATCTAGATAACGAGCAAAATATGATGATACATATAAGTAAGTGGAACCAGAATCAAATAATACAGACGCACCCCTGTGGCATACTGAGATAATACATGTGATCACTGTGTCTGAAGCAACGACATCTGGTCTGGCAGGAATAGCATAGAATCTGGCATGACCGCCACCTGATCGGCCTCCCCCTCTAGGGCGACCTCTAGCTGCTTGAGCCCCAACCCGAGCTAGTTGGGTGGGTGGTAAAGTAACTGGTGCTGAAGTCATGGCCTGACTCCTCTGCTGAGATGGACCTCCCGTAAGGCGGGGACAAAACTTCTTCACATGACCCAACTCTCCACACTCGAAACATCTCCTCTCGGAAAATGGTGGCAAATACTGAGGCGGACCCCGTGAACTAGAATAACTACCAGAGAAATTTGGAGCAGATGAACCCTAAACTGAAGGGGCACGAGATGAAATCTGAGCTGGGAGAGCACTAAGAGATGACTGGCCTAGTTTAGCACTGTACGAACTATGGCTGGATGATGCACCACGATGAGTTGGACGAGCCATTTGAGCGGGCCTATAAGGACGACCCCTGGTGTGGTAGAACTATCCCCCAGAAGGAACACCACTGAAACCCCCCGAACCACGAGGCCTCTTGGCCTCCCTCTCCTCACGCTCCTGACTACGAACCATCTCCATCCATCGAGTAATATCAACCACCTCGTCGAACATAGCACCTAATACACTCTCCAGAGTCATAACAAAATGGTACTGATAGTAGAGGCCATCAATGAACCTCCTAATACTCTCCCTCTCAGTGGGAACCAACCAAACTGTGTGACGAGCCAACTCTGAAATTCTCATCTCATACTGGGTCACAGACATGCCATCCTAACATAGCTGCTCGAACTGCATACGCAATTCCTCCCTACGGTTCTGTGGCACAAACTTCTCTAAGAAGAGAACCGAGAACTCATGCCATGTAAGTGGTTCTGCATCGACTGGCATGCGCCTCTCATAGGCCTCCCACCATCTGAAGGCAGCCCCAGTAAACTGAAAAGTAGTGAATGAGACCCCACTGGTCTCCAGAATAGCCGCCATGTGAAGAATCCGCTGGCACCTATCCAAGAAGTCCTGGGCATAGTCCCTGCATCACCTTCTCTAGAGTACGAGCGGCGGGAGTCTGGGTACCTCCCTCGGACTGAGAAGTGGCTGGCGCGGTCTGAACAGAAACCGCCTGAGCAAGGCTAGTGCACACACAGTCAAAATCTAAGCCAAAGCCTCCTAAAGGCCTGGAATCACAATGGGCATAGCAGGTGCCTGAGCTGGGCCCACTAGCTCACTCACATCTGGAACCTGCTCCTGAGCTGGAGCAACTGGTGGATCTGCAGGTGCTGCTCTAGCTCCTATATGAGCTACACCTCTGCCCCTACCGCGACCCCGGCCTCTCGTGGCCCTAGCTAGTGGTACTGGTGGATGTCCATCTGACCCGGGAGCACGTGTCCTCACCATCTATGAGAGAATAGATTAACAAAAGTTTAGTTCCCGGAATCAACAAATTCGAACGACAAGAGTACAAGAATGTGAAGTTTTCCTAAGTGTTCGGAAGCCTCTCAAAGATAAGTATAGATGTCTCCGTACCAATCCGCAAGACTCTACTAAACATGCTCATGAATCGTAAGACCTATGTAACCTAGGCTCGGATAACAACTTGTCACGACCCAAAATCCAACCTGTCGTGATGGCGCCTATCATGGTACTAGGCAAGCCAACTACTCAGACATTTCCAACATATTCAACTTTCTAGTATACTAAAACAGTTTAAATAAATAAAAATCTCATAAAACGTGATAGAATATCATAACTCAATACATCGGTTTTCCTAAAACCGGGGTGTCACTAAGTAAATAAGCATCTACATAATGACATAATCTGGTACACTGTCTGGAAAGTAGAACAGAATAAATAAACTGAAAGATAGGGGAGGAGAGTCAAGGCCTGCGGACGCCAAAGCAACTACCTCAATGATCTCAGAATGTCTGAACTCTGTGAATCAAAAACCGCCATGACCGGAAACACCTGGATCTGCACACGAGGTTCAGGGTGTAGCGTGAGTACAACCAACTCAATAAGTAACAAATCTAACCTTTGGACTGAAAGTAGTGACGGACTCGAACATTCCAGCCCACATACAGAATTAACAGTACGGAAAATCTACGAAAAATATAACACTGATATCTTAGAAATTCATAATCTACAGGTAATGGTACAAGAATTTAGACATACTTTTAGGGTTTTTTTGCAATAAAACTCAATACATAACAGGGCAGATCCAGCCCAAATGCAAATAAACCAGGGCAGATCCAGCCCAAATGTAAATAATCGCTAGCAACTGCACCCACTGTGGATATGCAAACTCCTGAGAGGCAGATCTAACCCAAGCACTATAATAAGCCAAATCCTGGCATGAATCAACAAACTCTGCTACGGCGTGCAGCCCCATTCCATGAATATCACTCAGAATAGACCCTCAGCCCCACTCAGTCATTAATCTCTCCAGTCTCTCGGGCTCACAAGAATCATGATAAGCAGCCCAAATAGTAATGATATGATGTATCAATAAAAGACAACAGAGACTGAGATATGATATGCAAATAATAGTTGTCACTAAGTATAAAATGGCAAGTTAAGCAAATAGTTCAATATGTAACACGATCTTTGTGGGTCCCAACAGTACCGACACGTAGCCTAAGTAGGATTTCTAACATGACGGGCATCTCAATTTCCCTAATACATGGTAAAAATACAGTAACGACAAGACTAATAGACTATACAGTTCCATGAAATTTACCAAGTCAAAATTCCTATAGTGCACGCGCACACGCCCGTCACCTAGCATGTGCGTCATCTCAACACCAATCACATAACACGTAATTCGGGGTTTCATACACTCAGAACCAAGTTTAGAAGTGTTACTTACCTCAAACTGTACAAAACTCTACTCCAACAAGCCCTTGCCTCGCAAAGTGGCCACTGAATGCCTCAAATCTAGCCATAAACAATTCGATGCGATCAACTCAAGCTATAGGAATCAATTCCATATAACAATGCTATGTTCTTAATCAAAAGTCAACTCAAAAGTCAACCCCCAGGCCCACATCTCGAAATCCGATAAAAGTCACAAAATCTGAATACGCATTCAACCACGAGTCCACCCATACCAAAATTACTCAAATCTAATACCAAAATCCCGTTCAAATCCCCAAATTCGGCCTAAGGACTTTCCTCCATTTTTTCCCAATCTTTCAACCCAAATAACTAATTAAATGATGAAATCAAATATATAAACATGGAATTTAACCAAAACTAAGTAAGAATCACTTACCCCAATCACTCCCTTGAAAACCTCTCCAAGAATCGCCTCCAACCGAGCTCCCAAAATCAAATTTGTGAAATAGGCTCAAACCCTCATTTTTTGAAATATTTAAGTCTGCCCAGATATCCTTAATCGCTATCGCGGAAATTGCTTCGCGTTTAAGAAGCACAACTCAACTGCCCATATATTCAACCATACGCGAACGCGAAGAACTGTTTTCCTCAACCTACGCGATCACTTCCATCTACACGCAATTGCAAAGAGAAAATGTGTGACCTCAGTTGTTGCCACCTATGCTCTACGCGACCTTAGCCACGCGTTCGCGATTCACTACATCCCACAACTACGCTATCGCAGCCCCCGTCTCGCGAACGCATAGAACAAAGACCTCCACTTCCCAATTAAGCCTACGCGATCGCAGATCTGTCCACACGATCGCGTATAAGGAAACCAGATTAGTGCACCGAAAAATTTTAGCAAATCTCCAAGAATAAAATTTGATCTGTTAACCATCCGAAATCCACACGAGGCCCCCAGGACCTCAACCAAACATACCAACAAGTCCCAAAACATCATACAAACTCGCTCGAAGCGTCAAATCACATCAAACAATGCTAAAACCACGAATCGTGCATCAATTCAAGCCTAATAAACTTATGAACTTCCAACTTCTACATTCGACGCCGAAACCTATCAAATCAAGTTTGATTGACCTCAAATTTTGCACACAAGCATAAATGACACCACGAACCTACTCTAACTCCCAGAACCAAAATCCGAGCCTGGTAACTACAAAGGGTCAAACTTCTAAATTTCCAACTTTTGCCATTTCAAGCATAATTCAACTACGGACCTCCAAATCACTATCCGAACACACTCGTAAGTCCAAAATTACCCAACGGAGCTAACGAAACCGTCAAAGCTCCATTCTAGAATCGTTTACACATAACTCAACATATGGTCAACTTTTTCATCTAAAGCTCTCAACCTGAGACTAAGTGTCTCAACTCCTTCCGAAACATCCCCGGAACTGAACCAACTACCCCGAAAAGTCACATAGTAACTATTAAGCATAAAATGAGCAGTAAATGGGGGAACGAGGCTACAACTCTCAAAATGACCGGCCGAGTCGTTATAGTTAACTAAGGATAGTTTTTATTTTGTGATAAGCATTAAGCTCAAAAAGGTCAAAGAAATCCTAAAATCATATTTTAAATCAAGCATCACCTAAAATTTTGCTTTGACTCACATACTTGGCAAGTTCTAGACTCAATAACAATAACATGGACTACACAAAATCTAACCTCACATGGCATATGACTCACTGAGGACGGTCTCATTCCGACTCTCAAACAATGTAAGTACTCACAGAGACACAAGATATTAAGCATTAAGTACAAAGTAAACAATATTCTAGTAAACGAGACATAGGCATCACAAGACATGCTATCCAATTTCATCAAGGCATCATGAATAATTTCAAAAGATAGGGAAGATACTCCACATTTCAAAGCATAAATATGCTACTATCAAACAAGTCAAGGGCGCCTAGATTCATCAACCTTCCTCCTTTTATTTCATACATCCTAATCTACCAAAAAAATAAAAAACTACTACCCGGTTCAAACTACATCCCATGGAAAAGAACTGAGGCATAAAGAAAAATCACGGGAGATTATTATTGCCTACAGGAAAATAAAAGATATGTTTTTGAATTTTTCTGTTTTTCGAATTTTTTTTGTTATTTTTGTTTTTGGACCTTAATCCCTCAAGAAATCTGTCCAAAAGATCCATCGTCGGGAAAAGTCCAAAATCTTATGAATTTTTTTTCTCAATTTTTGTTTTTTTTTTGTTAGAGTTTAAATAAACTAACTAGCACTAACCTACTATATACATGATCCAGAGAATCCCCACCTCATACTTAATTTATGCAGTGTCCTCAATGTATATAAAATAATAAAAACAAGTGACGTAAAAAAGAGTCTTCCTGGTAGGCCAAAGGCCAAAGCATTAGCAGTTCATGGGATAGTCGGACTTCTCCCATGTATAATCTTTTTTGCGGGTACCCCACACTTAGTTCCAACCACTTGCTCGCTTTTGCATACTTCCTGTTAGCTTTGACTCCATGCTCCTGCTCCTACAAAAATACAAAAACAACACTACAAAAATAACATAATATAAAAATAAACAAACAAAAATAAAAAGAAACAATAGAGTTGGGTTGCCTCCCAACAAGCACTTAATTTAAAGTCGCGGCACGATGCCATCACTTTCACCAATTTTCCTTCCACTTTGAGGATATAAATTGCGCACCCAATTTTGCATCACTTTTTCTGTCACGTTCTTGAGGAGGTGGTGTGAAAATAAACCCAAGCAATGAATATCACATCTTGCACTTCTTGGCCCTTAAGTGAGGTATGTCGTTTTGTCTCCTTGGCATCGAAAATTTCAGAATATAAGCACTTTGTTCCTCATCTATTGACTCTTCCATAGGCTCGGATGGATCAATTCGCGTGTCATCAACCAAACACAATATTGAAAAATGATTAGAATGAGGTGCAATGCGCTCTAATTCTAGAATCGCTTCACTTTCAACATCGTCACTTTTACACACTTCGTCAACCTTGGGATCATTAATAATATTATGGTCGAATGGTTGGAATTCCTCTTTCTGCTCCACAAGTTGGCCAGTATTCACAACAATTTGTTGTTGGGCATCAGACGCCTCAATCTTTTTATTCAATCGAGCCTGCAATTCATGGATATCTGAGCCAAATTGGTCTGTCTCTTGCCTGAGCTCAGTTCTTCCTTCTATAAGTTGTTCTACCATATTTGAAAGACCATTCCATAGAAACCCATGAAATTATATTATCTGAGCTTGTTCCTCTAGAGAAGATTGGCTCACTATATCTGCTTCTTCAACTTTTTCCTCTTGAAGGAACTCACTCTCTTCGTCAAGTTGAGGTTATTCTTGAAAATTGGCCATTAATTCTTCCATTCTAGCTTGCAGTACTTTCATTTCTAAGGCAGTCCTTTTTTTAATTTCATCTTGTTGCTCGGCTACTTGCCTCACCAGGTCCATAATACGGGCAGCACGTTCCACATCATCCAATTCATTGCTCCTATCAAACTCATAAATATTATTAGAAACATCATAATAAGGGCTCAGAGAAGGGTTAAAATAATTAAGACAACCATCCCAATGGCCACCTTGACAACCACACACATTACAAATATTACACTCATAAGATTGAGATTTATAATTTTGCCACAAGTGCGGTCCTCCACAATATGGAAAAGGATCACCAAAGTAAGAATAACTAACATTCAACCAATTCTCATTCCAAGATGCCATGTCAACAAAGATAACAAAATATTAAACTAAGCTAAAATTTAAAAACTTAAGTAGACAAAATGTAAGTCTAATCTAGAAAAATAGCTAATTTCTAAGTCCCCCGGCAACGGCGTCAAAAGCTCGTTGCTCCCAAACGCACACGCAAGTATACATGGTCGACAAGTAATATAGGATTGTAAGTCCAGATATCGTACCCACAGGGACTTGTGATTAACTATTTACTAAATTAAACTAGCACAATTAATCTATCCAAGCGATTTTCTAAAGTATGAATATTTAAATAAAACTAATCTAGAGTAGCAAACTAAGAAATTAAAGGAAACAAGTTGGCGAAATTAGACACGAATTCAATGGGAGCTGATATTCTAAAGCTATGGGTTAGCTAACAATCCCGTTTAGTCTTTCACTTAAATTGTCTAATTAATTTATTTGGTTTATTGATTGACAGGGTTAATATTACTCGTAGTATTCTCCCGAAGTACTACTCGTCTATTCAAGCTAACCTAACGCCTATATTCTTATGGAATTAGGATTAACAAGAATGCATTAATAATTCTTGTATAATAACCAAGCAAGGTGATTAGGTAAATTCCTATCCTAACCACAAATTCGTTCCTGATACTCAGGTTCAAGATCTTGCTCTACTCAATCCTATATGGAATCTAGAATTCCCTTTCCCGATTTCAATACTAGATTCATAGATAGTATTCAATTGGTGATCTAGCAATCAAATAATTAAGCACAAGACTGAATAAATAAACCAATATGATAAAATAATGAGAACAATTTAAGTTTCAAACCACAACGTTCATGTAGCACCCCACAACTCTAGAATTAATAAATTATGAAATTAAAGGAAGATAAGATGAAGAAAAACTGAGAATCCTTGCTCCCGAGTGTTCTGTGTGTGTATTTTCCTCTCCGAGTGTGTCTCCCCCTCCAAAATAGGTTTAGACTTGCTTTTATACGTGTTGGGGGCGTGTAGGTCCGAAATAACCTTGTCCCGGACGAAATAGGAGTGAAACCTGTCACCCAGCATTAGGGTAGCGTGGTGCGCTTGTAAGGCCCCATAAAATTTTTCCTAAAAATCCGAACTCCATGATGCCAAAGTAGGCGTAGAGGCCGCGGTTCGAACTTTTGGATTGAACAGTGCACTGGGGAGTTGAAGGAAAACATTGGGCAGCAGTACGCATTTCTGCGGCTGCAGAACCACTCTGCGGACCGCAAACTAATCGCAGACTGGGAAGGTTTCTGGGGCATTTTGCGTCCATTATGCGACCGCATAACCGTTTTGCGGGCCGCATTCTTGTCGCATATCCCGCCTTGGGATTTCTCAGAGGGAGGTTTCACGGTGCACTATGCGACCGCAGAACCGTTCTGCTATGCATTATGCGACCGCAGAACAGGTCTGCGGGCTGCATAGTGACCCCAGACCAGGTCAGTCTTTTTCCCAATTTGGCACCCTAATTTCGTGGTCATTTCGCGGACCGCATAATCATTATGCGGTCGCATATGCGACCGCAGAACCCGTTCCGGAGCTTCATTTTTGGGATTTTTAAACCCGACCCAATTCCATTAAAGCACACCCTATAGACCATTTTGAGCACATTTCTGATATTTTAGAGTGAGAGGGAGATTTCTTATAGTGGGGGAGCAATCTTTAACCATTATCCATCAATTATTGCTCGATCATTGAGAATTAACAAAGGGAGTCTTCACCCTAAAGGTAAGAATCTATGTCCTAGCTCTCAATTTCGAAATTTTGCAAAAATGGGGTAATTAGAGAGGTAATTATTGGGTGTGGGGGTTGTTGTCTCGCATGCATGTATCTTTGAAGTATGTGGGAAGGTTGTGAGCTAAAAATGGTAGAGAGTGGGTTGGGAAATGATGGAATCTTCCACAAAAGAGCCTTAGAACCTTAATGCACACCTAGTGTTTGATAAAATGCTCAAATGAGCTAAAACCATGATCATCTTCCTAATTTTTGGTTCAACTTGTTATATTTCTAAAATAGATTGAAGTTGCTAAGAATTTTGGATCATTTAGAGTTTGAGAAGCTCAATTAAGGTATGTTGGCTAAACCCCCTTCTTCTTAGAATCGAATCCCACGGTGTTCATGAAATTGGAGTATGTCCTTGATCATTATTGAATTGGCTTTTCCTAATGTGGTTGTGTTGAAGGATGTTTGTTCAATGTTTATTATAAATGCTTCATCATTTCATCTTGCCAATTGAGAATATGTTCAAAATATGGAATATGTGTTAGAAATGTTAAAACTTCATGTCAAAACCGGAATAAAGGTTGTTATGCTAAATTAGATGAAAGGCCTCTATGTGCCTAAGATTTTCCAAATTGCTCATATATGAATTAATGTCTTGAATGGGAAGCCCTATTGATGTTGATAATGATAATGATATTTGAATGTGGAAAAGGGAACTGGAACTATGAAATACGGCCAAGTGCCAAGAATGACTTTGTAAGTGTTAAGAAGTACGATGTGAGATGATTGACTGAGGAAGGTAATGTCTCAAATGAGATGGCCTAGCCGATCGGGCCGAGATCGGACTCCGTGTAAGAACACGGTGGTATTGTGGATGAAATTATGGTAATGTCTCAAATGAGATGGCCTAGCCGATTGGGCCGTGATCGAACGCCATGTTGCACACATGGTGATACTGTGCTGGAAATTATACTGAAATTGTGATAATGTCTCAAATGAGATGACCTAGCCAATCGGGTCGAGATCGGACTCCGTGTAAGAATACGGAGGTATAGTGAATTGTGGAATATCGGTGCTAAAGATCACCCAACCTAATAATGTGGAAATTGACTTGAAAACGTATATGACCCTTAACTTGTTGTATTAATATTATTTGAACCCCTTATTGAATTCTTGATTGTTCCTCTTATATTATTATTCATTCTATTGAGTTGGTGTTTAGATTTTCATACTAATGCTATTCGACGGTACTAACGTCCCTTTTGCCGGGGGCGCTGCATCTTTAAATGGATGCAGGTGGTTACATAGCAGACAGTGTTGATCACAGGTAGTGCTGCATCCTCTTCTCAGCGGACTCGGTGGCCCCATTTCATTCCGGGGTCATGTATTGCACCTTTTGTTTATATTGTTGTCACTTTTTGAGGTATAGCCGGGGCCTTGTTGTCGGCACCATCTTTACCCTCTTTTGTATCTTTAGAGGCTCTGTAGACACTATGTGGGTTGTATATGGGTGTTGGGAATGTTAAACAAGTTATGTTGTGTTTGATCACTTGTTCCACTCGAACTATAAGAAATGTGTATTTTGAGACTTAAAGGCGCAATGACTAATGAAACGATTTAGGATTGTATGAATGAGCTTCCTACTGTATAATTAATGAAATCACGTTTTTTCTTGTGAATTAGGTAAAAAGTATCTAACAGGCTTGCTCGGCCGGGTTCACTCAGTTGAGCGCCGATCGCGCTTCCCGAGGTTGGGGCGTGACAGCGCTAGCCCTGGCGCTAGAAATGTTTTGCCTCTGAAAATTGGGCCACAGGTAGTGCCCCATGCTACCTGTGGCGCTACACTATCCCAATTTTTCATTTTGTTCCATTTTTGCTTCAACTCGTGCACTTTCGTTCCACATTGCCTCCGGATGACTCCTACACATAAAAATACCATGAATTAGCGCAAATTATTAGATTACACATCCAAAATTATGAAACATGAGTAAAATGCGAGGCAATATGCATATAAATATACATACTTTAAGGCAAATATCAATGGAATATGAAATATAACCAAATTCGGGTCAAGAATACTTACACCAATACAAATCATGAAAATCCCCTCCAAAATCGTCCAAAAATGATCTCTCTTACTCAAAAAGTGATAAAATAATAAAAGCCCTCGAAATAGAGTACTTATAAGTCTACCCAGGTATTATACATCGCGAAGACCCAATACACCCAGTTGCCAAATAGTCCTTTGCGAACGCAACATACAAGTCGCGAAAGCGGTGCCCAACACAACAATGCCTACACAAACGTGTTGCATCTACCGCGAACGTGAAGGTTTATGCCTGACCAACCCCAAGCTCCTTTTCTACGCGAACGCATATCCACTCTCACGATCGCGAAGAGTTGTTTCCCCAAATCGACCCGAACGCATCCCTAGCTTCGCAAACGCGAAGAGCAACTGCTCCTGCCTCTGAAAAGCCCTCTACAAATGCGGCCATCCACTAAGATCGCGGTTAATAAAACACCAGACATCAGAACAATAATACAAAATAGGAGGAAATGGCCCGTAGCCCAGTCGAGACACACCCGAGGCCCCGGGACCCCGTCCAATCACACCAATCAGTCCCAAAACATAACGCGGATCTACTCGAAGCCTCAAATCACACCAAACAATATTGAAACTATGAATCCCAGCTCAATTCAAGCCTAATGAACTTTTAACTTCCAAAACTCACGTTGAACCATATAAAATCAACTCGGAATGACCTCAAATTTTTCATGCAAGTCACAAATGACAGAATGGACTTATTCAAACTCCCGGAACCAAAATCTGAACCCGATATCAACAAAGTCAAATCCCGATCAAACCTCTCAACTTTTCAACTTTCGCCAAAAAACATCAATCAACATACAGACCTACAAATCTAAATTTCGACATGTGCCTAAGTCCACAATCACCATATGAAGCTATTGGAATCATCAAAATACAACTTCGGAGTCATCTATATAAAAGTCAAACTTCGGCCAACTCTTACCACTTAAGCTTCTAAAATAAGAATCATTCTTCCAAATAAATTTTCAATCGCTTGAAAATTGAAACCGACCATACATCAAGTCATAATGCATAATACGAAGCTATTCGAGACCTTAAGACACCGAACAAAATGCTAAAGCTTAAAATAACCGGTCGAGTCATTACACACATTCTCCATAAGGCCAACCTGGCGGACTAGGGCATTCTCTAGTACGGGGGTAGCAATGAACTCCTCTAGGACCTGAGCTTTTCCAACTAACGCGACAGGAACAGGGATCTCCTCGTTCTGCTCGATCTGAGGCTCTGCAATAGGTGTTGATACACGTGCTCTAGGCTGAGCTTTGCCTCTGCCTCTAGCTTTACCTTGGCCCCAGCCTCTACCCCTGGTAGTGGCTGCAGTCTGGGGCTCCGACTCCTGATCACCTACTGATGCAGCACATGTCCTCACCATCTATGAGAGAATAATAATAGAATAATTCAAACTCAATGATAGAATAAAGTCGCACGATAGAGAGAGAAAGCAGGTGAAATTTCCTAATGCCTTATAGCCTATAGAAGATAAGGACAAACGTCTCCGTACCGATCTTCAACACTCTACTAAGCTTGCTCATGACTCGTGAGACCTAGGCAACCTAGTGCTCTAATACCAACTTGTCACGACCCAAAATTCCAACCAATAAGGGGTCATGATGGCGCCTAACACCGCTTGCTAGGCAAGCCAACCCGACAGATAATATGCAAAGAAAAGCCATAAATAATCGTCAGTTGAACAAATATAACATAACGTGAAAAAACTCTGTGATAACATAATAAGTTCTAGAACCAATAACTAACATAATACCTCCCAAAAAATTAGTGTCACAAGTACATGAGTGTCTAGATCCAACTAAATACAAGGTTCTAAAAGAAACACAACAGTGTCCGAAATAAAATGGAACCAGTATAATGAAAATAGGAAAGTGACTCTAAGGCCTGCGAAAGGGATGTAGCTCTATCTTGAATCACTGTCTGGTATCCGCTAAGTACCTCTCGGGACTCCATTGGTTCCAATATCAAAATTTGCACAAGATGTGCAGAAGTGTAGTATGAGTACAAGCGACCCAATATACTGATGAGGCAAAGACAAGATACCTACTAAAAACATGTGCAGTTATATACATAAAGCAACAGAATAACAAATAAAGCGCCAAAGGTAACAGCAGGGGAGGGGCATGTAAAAAGGAACAATACGCGGAACAATAAATAAGAATCACTAATTGAACCTATTTCAAATAAGCACCAAAACCATCAAGTCAAATTCACATTTCAATTATCAAGTCAAAGCTATAAAATCAACAATTGCACGGCATCACCCTTCGTGCTTTTACTCTCATCCTTACCATATATCATAAATGCAAGTGCACTGCATTACCCTTCATGTTTTTGCTCTCATCCTCACATGATCATAATAAAATACATATGTACGGCATCACCCTTCGTGCTTTAACCTCTCATGATAAATAAACATATGCACAGCATCACCCTTCGTGCTTTTACTCTCATCCTCACATGATCATAATAAAATACATATGCACGGTATCACCCTTCGTGCTTTAACCTCTCATGATAAATAAGCATGTGCACGACATCACTCTTCATGCTTTTAACCTCACATTCACTAAATCAATGATATCAATATAAAAATGAGGCACGGCAACACCCTTCGTGCTTTTCACTCTTCATCACCAAGCAACAACAACAACACAAATACCAAGCGAGGTAGGAAGAAAATAAACTTCGACAATAGTATTAAACTCCACTCATTATACGAGAATCTCTCCATAATTAGAGCCAACAACCAATTACAAGGTCCACATTCTCAACAACCAATATCGCAATAATTCAATATAAGAAATAACTTGGAAGCAGCTAGTCAAAGAATAAGAGATCTATCTAATGGATGGAAGGCATGGTAAATGAAATAACATGGTACAATTAAGATAAATTGTCCACCTGCATGCTTATCTCGATGGCCAACGCATATACACTTGTCACCTTGCATATACGTCCCCCTTCTCGCCCCCTCCAACACATAGTTCACATAGGAAATAGACTCAATTCTATCTTAATTCCCTCAAATCAAAATTAATCATGACACTTGCATCTTTTTGCAACCAAATCAATAATCAACTACAGCTTTTCCTTTCGAACAAGTCTCCAAACCAACTGAATCTAGTCAATTATCGTTCAAACAATTCAAAATAAGCTAAATTAAACAAAGTCAACCCTGGGCCCGCTTGGTCGAAATCTGAGATTCGGATCAAATTCCGATTACACAATCACTCCCGAGCCCGGTATTATAATTTATTTCGATATCTGGCCTCAATTTGAGGTCTAAATCTCAATTTTACCAAATCCCTAAATTCTACCCAAAATCTCTAATTTATACCTTGAAATTCATAGATTTGATATTAAAAATTGATGGAAAATAGTTGAAATTGATTGAAATTAGTTAAAGATGCTTACCAATGAATTTGGAAAAAAGCTCTCAAGAAATCACCTCTTGGTTGAAAAGTTTTTCATCTGAAATTCAATCCCTCAGATGCGTACTTTCATGTTAACAGGGATAAAAATTGTAAATGGTCTCACTCAATTTCTAATTTTCAGTTTTTTTTTCCCTGAAAGGTGGCTCTAGTTCATTAGCTTATCATCGTCGTCTTCTTCATTGATTGGTGGATTTTGCTTTAATGTTCAATTATAAGACTACCTAAGATTTTAAAAGTGAGATGTTTGTTGGTTTTGCTAGGCCTGCCTTGTCCCCCTAATAATGGAGGGAAAAGTTGGCAAGTGCGGTAAAATGCTTCTTTGTGGTGCTTTTGGACAAGCATATTTTGAACAATGATCATTAGGCACTTCAGCAAGTTTCTACTAGTATTATCATATGCCAAAATACTTCTTACTTTTCTTCGATGAAAATCAAGGCAAGTTATCTTCAGTGGAAAGAAAGGAGTTTGATGCATGTCTAGGCACTTCAGCAAGTTTCTACTAGTATTATTATATGCCAAAATACTTCTTACTTTTCTTCGATGAAAATCAAGGCAAGTTATCTTCGTGGAAAGAAAGGAGTTTGATGCATGTCTCACAGCTCATAACGGATCACATTGTTTTTTCACTTCCAATACAGCGGTATCAATAGAGATTTTAAAAAAAAACAGAATAAAAGAAACATGGACTGGTAGAGAAATTTCCTTGTTAAGATTGGAATTCAGCATGAGTTGCAACAAAATAAGTACTATTCCAGCTCTCAAAAGAATAGTACCCAGCAGCAAACTACTACTAGCCTCAAAAAAATGCACAACAAAAAACAGCCGGCAACACAACTATAGGTAAACCAAACTAAAAGCAGCTGAAATGCAGGCAGCGGCCTGATGGACTTCAAATAGACCCAAATGTGGTAACTCCTACATACCTTCAACAAAAATTTGATGTCCCAATTGGACATCTTCCTCCTTTACCCTAGAAAAGAATTAGAAACATCTTTCCAATGCTAAAAACAAAAGAAACCTGGGGAAAAAGAATTATCTTCGAATACCAACTACTACTACCTCTAACCCACAAGAATACCCCAACTAATGACCTACAGTACCAACGCTACCTTCTCCTGCAAAACATAAGGTGAAGGAGAAGCAATAAGAGGCTCATAATGATCGGCCCCAGCACCACACCAACCTGCAATTGCCAATGTATTCTCGTTCACTTTTTCAGCACGGAAGTAAGAAATGAACATAAAATCTAAGCAGTGTGAAATTTTCTTTACCTGTTCCTTTCATGAAAAGGAAGAAAGGAGGTTCACATATTTCAGATCTTGGACGATGTGGGAGGAAGAAGACACAATTTTCATCATCAACCATTGCGTCAGATCCATGTGCTTGCACCTGAAAGTTATATACCAATTGAAAAGCTTAGCAAAAGAATTGTTTGATTCAGGAGAGTCGCGAAAATCATTAAAATTTAACACAACTTGAGAAATGTGAGCAACAAAGAGAATCATGACCAGGAGATGAACCAAAGCAAAAATAAGGAACATAGCAGTTGAGAAATGACCTTGTGCAATCAATTGATTTATTAAAGGCCGACAGAAGATTTTAGGAGGATAAACCTTGGC
>AWOL01S0012283.1:191137-214333 GCA_000715115.1 Nicotiana otophora | reverse complement strand
GGGGGGGGGGGGGGGGGGGGTGTGTGTAACCAACCAAAGTTATAATTTATCAAACAAGTAAAGAACCTATGAAAAGAACAAGGGCATTGCAGCTCACTCACAAATAACATAGTGCAAATTATTCAAATGACAGCAATTGTCATGCTAAAGGAGATCAATGGTGAAGAACATATAGGAAGATCATTTCTTACCACAAAGATCTCTCTTTTAAACTCGGTTGCAAGGCATTCAATCGCTATGTCATCTCCAAAAGCAGCTGCACGACCATCCCTGTTCTCATCTACAGTTAGTAAGCCCTCCTCAGTATACTGCAAAGTGATGATATCATATTCATCATCAGGGGAACCACAGACCGACATGTACTTGGCCCAACTTGGGCCATCATCCACAGCTATGCACCTCTCATTGTATATAGACTCAGCAGCCAATTCTCTTCAATGTCAATAACAAATATAAAATCAGAAAATAAAACCACATCCAATAAAATAATAAAAGCAACCAGGTCAAACTAAAATCAATTTACAAAATTTGCTAGCATCTCCATCTTGACCTATACAAGGAAAAGAAAAAGAAGTTTCGAAAATACTTCTCGGGCAGATAAAGAGAATGCTCAAAATTTTGATTTTTTATTTGTTTCCTTGTTATCAAATAAATTACAGACGAAAGCAATTCTCACTTCAAAGAACAAGAAAAAGAAAGAAAAACATTCTCTGTGGCGAAATGCATGATAAAATTCTCACTTGAACTTAAGGACAGATATAATGGCATATTTTTCTGGAAAAAAAAAACAGAAAATAAGTCTGAATAGATTGGGAATGAAAATAGAGGATTCGAATAACCCAAACAGATATGTAGAGTGAAACATAGATGGTTGATTCATTAAAGTTTAAAAGAAAAACAAGATAGAAAAAAAAATTGCACCTATCTGTAGTGTTGTACGCATATAGGCGTTTTCTTATCTCAAATGAAAATTAGTTAAAGTAAGGACATATATTCAGTCATTTCATTAATAAACATTTTCCGAAAATCTTTACCATTATTACCGAAACGGATTGTCAGTATTGAAAGATACTTAATGAAATCAAATGAAATGTTTCTTGCATGTCAAACTAAGAACAGGGGGCATAAGCAATCAGATCTAAACTTTGTCATCCAGATCTTAACAACAACAACAATTAGGCATCAACCCCAGATACATTTCACTCCAGTTGGGCCTCTTTCCTTTTAATACTCAGGTCATAAAGATTACCCCCCGCCCCCCCAAAAAAAAAGGGAACGGAAATTACCGCCGGAAAAGAAAAAGAAAAAAGAAAGGAAATTACCGCTGCATGCCGAGCTGAACAAGCTCAGATATGGCCGAGTCGAGAGCCTCTCGATCTTCCTTCTTAGCTAACAGCTTCAACTCTTGAACTACATGAATACCCCACCCAGATTTCAGATCGGGAGAATACATGTGCTTAATCGCCGATTCAATCACTTCTTTCTCCTCCTCGCTAACCGATCCAAGATCTTCCAAGAACCTCCGCACCGTCCGCCGTCTCAGATCTCTGGCGTACGACACCGTCGTCATCCCCATAGATTTACCACAAGCCGTAAAAAGACAGTTCCCGTCTGCCTCGACATCTCCGCCGTGGCTCAGCCGGAAAACCACCGAAGCGTTCTGATCTTTAGGATGCTTCCACAGCACTCCCTTGGCTTGAATCTTCATCAAATGCTTCCTCTGCTGCTCCTCTAAAGCTGAAACATTTTCCCACGAGGAGGAGTCAGCTATGGCGACTGCGACGGCGGCGGCGGTGGTTGTCGCCGGAGATGACTGGTCAACGAGATCGAGGGATGACGGAGTTGAGGTAGGATCCCGCCATGGAATAACCGGCGACGACGTTGTTGAGTCGCAGATGAGTTTCCCCATTTCTAGAAAGTTCTGCAGAGAATTTCTTTTTTTCTTTTTCTTGTTTTCAAGCAATGGCGGAAAGAGAAAGTAGGGGAAAAGGAGAGAGAGTGCTAGATAGGGCAAACGGCTAGATTTTACAGAAGTTGAAAGGTCTGGACACGTGGACCAATCAATGTCTTCATTTACTGTTTTCAAGTTGTGACCGGTGATATTGTGCGGTGGGGGAACAAATACGGGTTTTATGAAGCTGGGTAAAAGCTATATCGTGACCTACGTGGCATCGTATGATTGGTTAACAGATTGTAACGTTATGGGTGATTTTCGAGGCGTGCGGCCATTTCCCGCTAATGGGTCATTAGAGGCATATTCTATATACTCCACTTGCTTAATTAGTGTAGTAGAATTGGGGTAAAATAATGTGAAGGAACTCTTTATTTTGCTTATCCTTGAAAATAGTGTACCGTGGATAATTCGGAAAGAGAATAGGTCAAGTGTCCGAATAAATCAACGGGAAATGTTACTCCATTTGCTGCTTAAGATAAAATTCAGTTTTATATAATAAAAATTTTACGAAAATTATCTTGATTGCTACTTTTAATACTAGAATATAAATTTTACATACTTTCCAAAAAAAAAGTTTATGTTATCTTCTTATAATGATAGTGTCCACCCAACTTATATGCACATTTATTATTCTACTACTTTCTATCCGTGCATATTTAATAACTTTGCATGTCAAGACTTAAGATGCTTATTTTTTATGTTATTGGCATAATTTAATATGTTATATGGACTACTTTATATTTTTTGTTGAATTATCAATTAATATTTATTATAAATATAATTTGTATATGTGGTTTAACTTAACTGAATGTGTAAAAATTATTATATTATCAGTCATACAACTTAAACTCGAAAATAAATTATCACGCTAGTGTAATTGTTTTCCTTAATACTTTAAGCACCTACAGTTTCTTATCTTAATGTTAAAATAGGCAGTTTTGTTTTAACTCCAAGGAAAGAAAAAATAAAAGGAATAAAATATGAAGACCATTACTTGGAACTTGGAAGTATTATTAAAGAAATACTGTAAAATTTACTCTTCAATAATAATAGTTAGAACTGTTTACCTTAAAAATTGAGTAACAATTAAACTTATATTGTGGTTTTAAGGATATGTGATTTAAACCAGCACCAATTGATAAACAACGAATTAAATAGATAAATTGGACAATAAGATAAATCAAACCGGTCTGCAAACAATGCCTGGACCTCGATTAGAGATAGTCTCGAGGTTAGTTAATAAGAACAGCAGAGGATGAACAGTAAGTAAGACAAAGAAAGCAGCGTATATGTATATTCTTATCAGTGAATCATGATGCCCTACAAATGATTGGAACTCCTCTTTATATAGTAGAGGAAACCTAATTATGGTTGTCTCTAATTACAGAAGGAAATCGTATAAACAGCTAGTTAACCGCTTCTGATTTGGTCCGTTCTGAGATTCACGCCATGATCCTCGACCAATCACGGATATCCTTCCCGAGATTCACGTCGTGATCTTCGACCGGTTACTGATATCTCGCCTTTCCGTTATTATGCTCCCCTCGAAGTCGGTCATACTTGATCTCGATTATTGTTGGCCTCGGTCTCAATGTACACTTCGATCTCTAGGCTTGGTGTCTCATCTTCGAGCTCGGGTCTGATTTATTACGAGACTACCTCCGATGCAACTCCCTTGTCTCGATCAAACAGCAAAATCGGGTAGGCCCGATTTTGACCGTATACAGATTGTCCCCTCGTTTCTTGGAGTGTAACGAGAAGAAACGAACTGAGCCTTTGATTTAGTACCTCGATCAATTATGATATCAACATCGTGACATAAGCGACAGAAGCGATTGAAGCGTCGTGTCTGCGCAGTTTCCAAGGTCATTAATTAACGTAGTTGATGGTCGGCCACCAGTGCTTTCAAACCGCCAAAGTGGCTATTATAAATAGACCACCTTCATAATCTTTTCAAACTATACTTTTAAACTTCTTCTAATCTTCAAAAGCTCTTCTATTCTCTTCAAATCCATCAACTTTGTCGGTTTCCGTTTGCCAATCTCTTATTAAAATGCAAATTCTGCCTTTTCCTTCCTTAAACCTTATATAGCAATGGCAAAAACATCAAAGACCGTTCCTCAAGAAGAAAAGGCCTACTCATCGCGGCCGGCCGGTGGCAAAACACCAGTGGAGCCACATATCGAAGAGTGCATTCCCGGGCCATATGAACTTACTTCCGACTTTAAAGTCGAAAAACCCTCTTCGGTTCCTGGCCGATGCGAGCCCATGTCTAGATACATCTGTTCGATATCCGAAGGTGATCTCGAGCAAATGAAAAAGGACTGCCACTGGGAGAATAAAGAGGTGGTGATTCCTACCCCCAAAGAGGACATCACCACTCGTGTGAAAGGGTTCTTAAGTGTGTATACTTACCCTTTCACATTGGGTTCCGTCGATCCCGTCATAATCGACTTCTGCCGCCAATACCGGGTAACCCTAGGCCAGATCTACCCCTCTTTTTGGCGTATTGTCATTTTGCTCAGATTCTTCTCAAGCAAGATCGAGGGGATGTCTTTCACCCTCGATCATCTCATTAGGCTATACAACCCCTATCTTTATCGGGGCGGACTGATAAGGCTTCAGCACCGGGCTACGAAGGTGCTATTCTCGAGCATGGATGTGCCGGTTTGTTCGAGTCAGGACCTCCGATTTAATCCCCGCCGAGAAGATGTCATTCCCCGAAGAATGGAACATGAAGCTTAAGTAGAACTTCACCGATAACGTTTGATTATTTGTTATGTTTCCTTTACCTCTTCTCATATATATTCTTCTTTATGGTGCAGCTTCCCCCTGGTTTCCTGGTGCAGTCCCGGACCTTGCAGGTTGGGTTCGATAACTGGTTTCAACCTCTTCGTATGCTGAGCGCTCGTGGCGTGATTTTGCCAATGGTCGATGGGAGGCCAAAAATCATGGTAAGTTCCCCTGTCCGTGTTTGATGCTTTCCTATGAAATACTTCCTTTTAACTTGATTTCTTCTCATACACGTCTTGGAGATAATGTCGTTATGAGGCCGCCTCCCCTCGGGGAAGAGGAGGACCCGAAGCTGACCGAAGATTAGAGAAGGAAAAGGGCCTCGCCACCAGATACCCCAAGGCCCAAGAAAAGCAGGGCTCGAAAATCGAAGACTGATCTCGCCATTTTGCGTGCCGATGTAGTCCAAACACTACGAGATGAAAACGAGCAAAGAGAAGATACCGACTGCTTGTTGGTGGCTCGGAAGAGGGAAAGAATCAAAGCTTCGAAAGCTACTGAGCCAGTGACTGTCGAGGGGGTTCGGCCGCAGACCGAGGTGATCTCGGGGAAAGGTCCGAGCAGAGTCCCCGAATCATCGAGTGTTGTTGATGCCTCATGCTGTGATGAGCAACCGGCGGGTGTGCCCGAAGGGTCTAGTTCTGAGGTCCTTCAAAGAGAAGAGAATGTCCCAAGTGACTCGCTCGGGGCAATTAATATTGATGATTCGCCGCCCTGCCCCACGCTCTTCGAGGGACAGTTTCGGGATGCCCGGTCCATGGGGACCCCCGATGTGGGGACGACCCCCGAAGGGGATGATATATTTTGTGGTTGCTTCGCGGGGGTCGATGATGTTTTTGACCTTGGCGCATCACTCATTTTTTATGAGGCACAGCGGCTTCTGAACCAAGTGAGTTTTAGCCTATGCTACCATGCTTGCGTTTGTTCTTATTTCTCTAAGTCTGATTTCCTTTCTTTCTGTACAGGCTACAGTACTCCATCGAGAAGCGACTTCCAAGTACCGAGCTGAGCGGGCCCGATGTGAGGCTGATCTCAAATAGCTTGCGGAGGAGAGAAACGCCCTCAAACTCCTCTATGTGCAAAAAGAAGAGGAGATCACGAGCATTCGAGACGAGTTGAAAAGAACTCATCGAGATCAGACCGAGCTTATTGAATGGGTAATGCAAATTTTGGGGAGATTATTATGTATTAACTTGATATTGGCAACTAACACTTTGATCCTGCAGGTTCAGCAGAAGGCCGAATTGGTTGAGCAGCTTCGTGAGGATGCCAAGATGAAAGAGGCAGAGATTATGGGGTGGAAGCAGAACATGGACCGTCTCGCCTCGGAGAAAGAAGCGATTCGGGCCCAACTGTCTTCGGTTGAGCGTCAACTCCAAAGTGTGAAGGAGGAGAACTTGGCCCCAGCCCAGAAGGTTGAAGAGCTCGAGACTCGGTTGGCCGCTGAGCTTGCAAGGGCCACATCCGAAGCAGAGGCACTCGTGGACTTCTACCAAGCTGACACCGAAGCCACTAACACTCAGGCAAAGAAAATATCTGACGTTGCTGAGGTTAGATTGTCCCGTGTTGCCGAGAATGCTAGGCGCCAGTCTCTAAGAGAGACTCTTGAGGAGGTACATGCTCGTGGCTTCGACCTCACGGCTGATATCGAGAATGCGAAGATTTTGGAGGACGAGGCCGGAGCTTTGCTTTCCGATGAAGAAGACTCTGCGAGTGGATCCGAGAGCAGAGATGAAGATGAAGCTCCCGAAGATGCGGCTCCAGAGGCAGACTAGGCACTTAGGATTTTTTCTCCTTTTATTTTTTGTGTAAGACCCTGAGTGGTCTTTTTAAATACTTTGCATATATGAAAGATTTCTTTTTTTTTTTCCGTTTTGACTCTGATTTCTGATTTATGATAAATTATGTTTTGCCTTTGCCTTGTGAAAACTTTGTTGCAATCGGGTTGATATAGCCTCTATAATCGAGTGAGCAATAGCTCGAACTCAGAGTAGAATAAACCCTTAAGTTTTTTAGTTAAGCGATGGCAAGTCCCCGAGCTTAACAATATGTTCGGGATTTTAATTTTGGATGGCTTGATCGAAGCCGTAAATGTACTTATTTTATAGCCGAGTTTGAATAAGTTTCGAACTCACAGTAGCAGACCCCTTAAGGTTTTATATCAAATAATGATGAATCCTCGAGCTATATTTTATTTGAGCTCGGAATAGTGGAACCCTTATGTCCGAATTGAGTGAGAACAAAATCTCGAAATCTAAGTGTATTGGCCCTTAGACTCTTTAGATTGGGCCGATATGGCCTCTAAAAGATGGCAATTGTTTTTTCTTTTTCGGCTTAGAAGACTTAGTAAAACAATTCCTTTATTTCTTAACACGTATTCTCTACCCATTGGGTTTTTTGAGGGTTCGATGTCGATTGAAACTCATTTGCTTTTTATGTCTTAGCACGTTTGTATTAAGATAGTTTGATACCTCTTAAGGTTTTTCGAGGGCTGATTTTATTGAAGCCCTTTTAATTACATGCCGAGGGTAGCCTTTTTTAACCAATATTTCAAAGAATTCGAAGGCCTTTTGATTACATACTCTGAGCCTCTTTAATTTGGTCGTAGCCTTTGGTTATGCCTCTTGGTCTTATTTCCCAATAATACTTCAAACTTGTTCGAAGTGTTAGTCCCCAAGAGTGATGCCCTTGGCCTATAGATCGAGTGGTGCCTCTTTGAGGTCTTATGAATTTGAGTTTAGAATACTCGAATATGTCGATCGTCGATGGCAGTCCTCGAGTGTACGAGGTATATTTGCACTTGGCCTTTGAGCCATTTCTCACAAAATCATAAGTATGGAGCTTGTATAGTAGAAAATTTTCTTTGAGACACAAGATGTTTGATATAGAAAGAATGCTTTGTTGTATAATTTGTACATGTGTACATGTTTTGCCATCGAGGTTCGACTAATCTATACGGACACGGTTCATTCGACTGTTTGGCCCATTATAAAGTTTTTCTATCGAGATCCTTTGACACGAAGTACTTTCCTCGAAAATATAACATCCGAGGGTAATGCACCCCAGTATTCGAGGTTGATTGAAAAGAAGCCTTGGATACTGTTGAATCGTCCTCAGGTAGCACATAATTGTTGCCTCGTTAAAAACCTCGCCGGAAAAACCCACTTGGGACAAAAACCGATCTAAGGGAAATAAAGTGCAACGCGTGCTTTAAAACCTGAGGTCTCGATATCTTTGATCGATCATCTGCAGTGAGTTAGTGTCGAATATATAAATGAAAAAAAGGGAATAAAGTTATACCTTAGCAATAATACCGTTTGAGAAGCGATATGTTCCAATTATTTGGCAGTTGTTCGCCGTCCATCGTGCCACGCTTATAAGATTCCTTTCCGACGATGTTGAGGACTTGGTAGGGTCCTTCCTAATTTGGGCCGAGCTTCCCTTCATTAGGATCTTGAGTGTTGATGGTGACTTTTCTCAGGACTAAGTCCCCGACTCTAAAGTGGCGAAGGTTGGTTCTCCTATTGTAGTATCTTTCGATTCATTGCTTTTGTGCAGCCATTCGAACGAGTGTAGATTCTCATTTTTCATCCAATAATTCGAGGCTAGTATTCATAGCCTCGTCATTTGACTCTTCTGTTGTATGTCGAAATCTGACACTGGGTTCTCCGACTTCGACTGGAATCAAGGCTTCGGAGCCATATACTAAGGAGAACGGGGTTGCCCCCGTACTATATTTTGACGTTGTTCGATATGCCCTAAGGACTTCGGGTAGAATTTCTCTCCATTTTCCCTTAGCGTCGTTCAACCTTTTCTTTAGGTTTTGAATAATAGTCTTGTTCGTCGACTCGGCCTATCCGTTCCCACTAGGGTGATACGGTGTTAATAATATCTTTTCTTATTTTGTAGTCTTCGAGGAATTTTATCACTTTGCTGCCGATAAATTGTTTTCCATTGTCACACACTGTTTCGGCAGGTATCCTAAATTGACATACGATGTGATCCCAGATGAAGTCTATAACCTCTTTATCTCTCACTTTCTTGAGCGCGTGTGCTTCAACCAATTTAGAGAAATAATCAGTCATAAATAAAATGAATTTGGCTTTACCTGGGGCCGATGGCAGAGGGCCGACGATATCCATCCCCCATTTCATGAATGGCCATGGGGATAGGACTGAATGAAGTTGTTCTCCGAGCAGATGGATCATCGGTGCAAACCTTTGACATTTATCACATTTTCGAACAAACTCCTTAGTGTCTTTTTCCATGCTATCTCAGTAGTATCCTGCTCTAATGATTTTGTGAATCGGTGATTCAGCACCAGAGTGGTTCCCACAAGTGCCTTCATGGACCTCTCGTAGAACATAATCGGTGTCTCCTTGTCCTAAGCATACTACCAATGGTCCATCGAATGTCCTTCTGTATAATGTTCCATCTTCAGCCAAGTGAATCGAGCAGCTCTGTTTCGTAGGGCCCTCGACTCTTTAGGGTCCGATGGGAGCTTTCCGTTCTTCACGTATTCAATATATTTATTTCTCCAATCCCAGGTTAAGCTTGTAGAGTTTATCTCGGTGTGACCTTCCCCGATCACGGATCTCGAGAGTTGAACGATAGTCCCCGAGCTGATCTCATCTTCCTCGACTGATGACCCTAAACTTTCAAGTGCATCGGCCTCACTGCTTTGTTCTCGAGGTACATGTTGTAAAGTCCATTCCTTGAAACGGTGCAAGGTTACTTGCAGCTTGTCCAAATACCTTTGCATTCTATCCTCTCGAACTTCGAAAGTTTTGTTTACTTGGTTCACCACCAGTAAAGAGTCACACTTGGCTTCAATGACTTCCGCTCCTAAGCTTTTAGCTAGCTCGAAACCTGCAATTATGGCCTCGTACTCGGCCTCATTGTTAGTCAACCTAGAAGTTTTGATAGATTGCCTAATAGTGCTACCCGTGGGCAGCTTCAAAACGATGCCTAGCCCGGACCCCTTCACATTTGAAGCATCGTCTGTGAAAAGGGTCCATACCCCCGATGATGTACCCGATTTTAACAAGAGTTCCTTTTCGACTTCGGGTATGAGGGTTGGCATGAAATCGGCCACGAAGTCCGCTAAAATTTGAGACTTGATGGACGTCCGGGGTTGATATTCGATATCATACCCACTGCGTTCGACGGCCCATTTGGCCAATCGGCCCGATAGTTCGAGTTTGTGAAAAATATTACGAAGTGAGTAAGTGGTTAATACGCATATGGGGTGACATTGAAAGTATGGTCTTAACTTTCTAGAGGCGCTTATCAGTGCAAGTGCCAATTTCTCCAAATGTGGATATCTAGTTTCTGCTTCTCCTAAGGTTCGACTTACATAATAAACGGGAAATTGCGTACCTTGCGCTTCCCGAACTAGGACACCACTTACCGCGATTTCCGATACTGCCAAGTACAAGTAAAGTTTTTCATCTGCCTTTGGAGGGTGAAGCAGTGGTGGGCTCGATAGGTATCGCTTCAATTCCTCTAATGCCTGTTGGCATTCTGGGGACCAGGCGAAATCGTTCTTCTTTTTTAGCAGAGAAAACAATCTGAGGCTTCGATCCGATAACCTCGAAATGAATCGGCCTAAGATAGCTATCCGTCCAGTCAGCCTCTGCACGGCTTTTACACTGTCCACGATGGTGATGTCTTCGATGGCCTTGATTTTTTCGGGGTTGATCTCGATTCCCCGATTCGATATCATGAAGCCAAGGAACTTGCCCGTACCGACCCCGAAAGCACATTTCTCAGGGTTGAGTTTCATGTTGTATTTCCTTAAAATCTCGAACGTTTCCTGCAAATGAGCCAAATGGTCCTCTGCGTGTAGGGACTTAACTAGCATGTCATCGATATAAACTTCTATTGATTTACCTATTTGTTCATCGAACATTTTATTTACTAGGCGTTGGTAAGTAGCTCCTACATTTTTTAGCCTGAAGGGCATTACATTATAACAATATGTTCCATACTTGGTGATAAATGAAGTCTTTTCTCGGTCCGCCGGGTTCATTTGGATTTGATTGTACCCGGAATAGGCATCGAGAAAAGTAAGGATCTCGTGGCCGGCCGTGGCATCGATCATGCGATCGATGCTAGGCAGTGGAAAAGAATCTTTGGGGCACGCCTTGTTTAAATCCATATAATCTACACACATTCTAAGTTTGTTCCCTTTTTTAGGGACTACAACTACATTGGCTAACCATTCGGGATATTTCACCTCCCGAATGGACCCTATTTTGAGAAGTTTAGTTACCTCGTCCTTTATGAATGCGTGCTTTACCTCGGACTAGGGTCTTCTTTTTTGTTTCACCGGTTTGAACCTAGGGTCCAGGCTTAGCCAATGCGTCGTTATCTTCGGTGGGATCCCTATCATGTATAAATGGGACCAAGCAAAATAATCTATGTTATCAATAAGAAATTGAATAAGCTTTTTCCTGAGTTCGGGGGTTAATCCCGTTCCCAGGTATACCTTTCATTCGGGTAGGTACTCGATTAATATAACCTGTTCCAGCTCTTTGACCGTTGATTTGGTGGCGTCAGAATCTTCGGGAACAATAAAAGTTCGAGGGGTCAGAAAATCCTCCTCCTCTTCTTCTATCTCCTGCTTCCCTAATTCGGTCGAGGCTGGTGGTTGTGATTGCTATTTGACTTCCTGTTTACTTTTGATACTCGACCTTTTCGAGGTTGATAGCATCGATATCGGCGTTACCTCATTGACCGCAAACATTTTCTTTGCAGTATGTTGCTCCCCGTATACTGTTTTTACACCGGCCGACGTCGGGAATTTCATCATTTGGTGGAGAGTCTAAGGGACTGCCCTCATATTATGGATCCAAAGTCTTCCGAGTAGTGCATTGTACCTCATGTCGCCCTCGATTACGTGGAACTTGGTATCTTGAATGGTTCAAGCCACGTTCTCTGGTAGAATAATCTCCCCTTTAGTTGTTTCACTGGCCATATTGAAGTCGTTTAAGACCCGAGTTGCGGGCACGATTTGATTTTATAGGCCGAGCTGCTCCACGACCCTCGATCGGATGATATTCGCTGAGCTACCTGGATCCACTAAAACACGCTTAACTTGAACTTTATTTAATAAGATAGAAATTATCAGAGCGTCGTTGTGGGGCTGAGAAATGCCTTCTGCTTCTTCGTCATTGAATGATAAAGTGCCTTCGGGCACATAATCTCGGTCTCGTTTTTCCCTAGTGATTGATACCTTAGTGCGTTTAAATATGGGTCCCTGTGGAATGTCGACCCCACCGACGATCATATGAATGACATATTGGGGTTCCTCCTATTCATTTTTCATGTTGGCGTCCCTTTCTCTGAAATGATTCTTGGCTCGATCGCTGAGGAACTCTCGAAGGTGGCCCTCATTGAATAGACGGTCTATCTCCTCCCTTAATTTCCTGCAATCCTCGGTCTTGTGACCATGCGTGCCATGATACTTGCACATCAAATTTGGGTTTCTTTGGGAAGGATCAATTTGTATGGGTCTGGGCCACCTAGTATCTTTGATCCTTCCGATTGTCGATACAATACCCGATGCATCGATGTTAAAGTTATATTCCGATAACCGAGGTGCCTCTGTGGGATCGACATACTTGTCCAAACCACTTTTGCTCATAAGTTCCCGAGAATTTTGTCCTCGATCACTTTTTCGATCGCTCCGGGCGGAATTGCATCCTGAACCATTGTTCCTTCGATCTGTGGTATATGGTTGATATCAGTCTTTATTCGATCTTGACTCCCTGTCGACATCCCTCTGGTTTTTAACTGCCGACCTGTTTGGATGTACTGAACCAGAAGGGGCTCCTAATTGGTCGTCCTCGACCCTGATCTTCGATTGATATCGATTGTGCACATCTGCCCAAGTTACAGCTGGATACTCGATCAAATTTTACTTCAACTGACGTGATGCTATTTAACTCCGCTCGTTCAACCCTTGGGTGAAAGCCTGAACGGCCCAATCATCTATGACCGATGGAAACTCCATGTGTTCCATTTGAAATCGAGATACGAACTCCCTCAGCATTTCATTATCCCTTTGTCTTACCTTGAAAAGGTCTGATTTCCTCATTGCGACCTTTATAGCCCCGGCGCATGCCTTTACGAAAGCATCTACTAACATGGCAAATAAGTCGATGGAATTTGGTGGTAGGTTGTGATACCAAATCATTGCTCCCTTCGAAAGGGTCTCTCCGATTTTTTTAAACAGCATAGATTCTATTTCATCATCTTCTAAATCGTTACCCTTGATGGCGCATGTATATGAAGTAACATGCTCGTTGGGATCAGTGGTCCCATTATATTTGGGTATGTTTGGCATACGAAACTTCTTCGGAATAAGCTTCAGAGCAGCACTTGGAGGAAACGGCTTTTGTACAAACTTCTTCGAATCCATCCCTTTCAAGATTGGCGGTGCCCCCAGTATATGGTCAACTCGAGAGTTGTATGTTTCCACTTTTTTATTGTTAGCTTCGATTCAATTCTTTTAGTGAGCTCCTCAAGCATTTTTATTACCGCAGGATCAGTCCCCGATTCGTTATCATTCGACCTTTCCGGTACTGGCTCGACCCTATTCGGAGCTCTATGTTGAACTGAGCAATAGCGGCTTGCTGAGCCTGAAGCATCTCGAATATCACTTGGAGACTGACTCCTTCGTCTCCTCTGCCCTGTATTCCTTGGTCACTAGATCGGCATTCTCTGCATACACTCCCATCGAGACCTGCGCCTAGGTCCGCATTTAGAGCAATGTGCGAACTGACATCGACTGGGTTGGCAACCAGTGCTCCCCCGAAATTAGCCTGTGGCACCTCGACTCCTAGAGCAATCACATTTTTATTTTCACTGTGGAATCCGAGGCCGCTGTCACCGTGTGTGGATGTGTTTTATGAGTTTGACATGTTTTAACCTGAAAGCAAAGATACTTGACAAGAACAAGTGTAAAATAATGCGTTTTACCAGAATCAGTATTGAACAATCACTATTATCCTTAGCCCCACGGTGAGCGCCAAACTGTTTACCCTAAAAATTGAGTAACAATTAAACTTATATTGTGGTTTTAAGGATATGTGATTTAAACTAGCATCAATTGATAAACAACGAATTAAATAGATAAATTGGACAATAAAATAAAGCAAACCGATCTGCAAACAATGCCTCGACCTCGATTCGAGATAGTCTCGAGGTTAGTTAATAAGAACAGCAGAGGATGAATAGTAAGTAAGACAAAGAAAGCAGCGTATATGTATATTCTAATCAGTGAATCATGATGCCCTACAAATGATTTGAACTCCTCTTTATATAGTAGAGGAAACCTAATTGTGGTTGTCTCAAATTACAGAAGAAAATCGTATAAACAGCTAGTTAACCACTTCTAATTTGGTCAGTTCCGAGATTCACCGCATGATCCTCGACCAATTACGGATATCCGTCCCGAGATTCACGTCGTGATATTCGACCGGTTATTGCTATCTCGCCATTCCGTTATTATGCTCCCCTCGAAAGTCGGTCATACTTGATCTCGATTGTTGCTTGCCTCAGTCTCAACGTACACTTCGATCTCTAGGCTTGGTGTCTCATCTTCGAGCTCGGGTTTGATTTATTACGAGGCTGCCCCCGATGCAACTCCCTTGTCTCGATCAAACAGGAAAATCGGGTAGACCCGATTTTGACCGTATACAAGAACGTAGAAATAATACGATTATATAGAGATAATTAATAACGTCATCGACGCTGATTTAAGGGAATTATCTAAACCTTTCACTAGCAAAGATAGCTTTTATGGGTCCTTCTATTATTATTATTATTATTATTATTATTATTATTATTATTATTATTATTATTATTATTATTATTTGATGCTTGATTAATTGTCAAACACAGAAGATTTGATGCCACTTGGGACACGCTACATCATACTCATAACTAGGGGTGTACATAAGTCGGGTTGGTTCGGATTTTCTAATTACCAAACCAACCCAATTGTATCGGGGTTATTAAATCTAAATACCAAACCAATAAAAATCGTGTTTTTAAATCTTGATTTTTCTCGAATGTTTTGGGTTTTTGGGTTTTTTCGATTTTTTTTTCATAAAGTATTCATAGTACAAAACGTAAAATTTATGCTCCAAATATTTTTTAAATCCTAGTAAGACAGAACTATATAAGGTCTTTTTCAATAAAATAAATATGAGATGAGTCATGGCATTGTACTAAAATATTCAACAATAAAGATAATAAAATTGTATAAAATAAATATTAGTAATAAACCATAATGAAAACAAACATAATTTAAAATTACGACTAATAAGTACTATTATTTACATGACTAACTACTAAAAGAAAAATAAGTTATACATTTTATCTAAACCATGAAAAACTAAAAAAATAGATATCCAACACTATTTTCATTCATAGTACAATTGAATTGAATGCCTTTTGTTAGCATTAGTATTGATTTGATTTTGGTTTAGGATTTATTTGTGTTACCCACATTTATGGACTATAAAACTTATTGGAGCATCCAAAAATTATAAGTCCAAGCTTGAAATAATACGTTAAAAGATAAACTATGAAAAAACTTAAGAAATATTTATAAACTACACTACAACAAATATTTTTATGTATTAAATATATTTAACACTTCTATATATATAATGTCGGGTTAGTTTGGTTTCGGTTTGACTTTTTTTAGTTAAAACCAAACCAAACCAAATATGGTCAGATTTATTTTTCCAACACCAAACCAAATCAAACCAAACCATAGTCGGGTTTGTTTTCTCGGTTTGACTCGGATTATCGGGTTGGTGCGGTTTGCCGGTTTCATTTGTACAACCCTAATTATAACCACAAAATCCTTAGGGGACATTTGGTATGCAAACTAAATTATATAATTCCTGAACTAATTTATTCCACTTAGGAGGTGAAATAATATAATCTCAAGTTTGATGGGATAAGGTGGGATATCTTATATTAAAACTGTGATTAAATTTATACCATGTTTGATTGATGGTATAAATTTATCTTAATCCACACCTTATCCCACATTCTCTCGCGTACCAAATGACCCCTAAAAGGAGTTAATACATACCTTAGGGTCCCCTGAAATCAGTTTTTGAGGTTGAGTTTGTACGTCGCTCTACAACTTCTAGACACCTATATCTATGTTATATTAAAAGCAAGAAGGCACTTAGCAAAAAGTCGTTCGCCTTTTTTATTCTTTAAAAATAGCTTTTATACCGGACAAATTACTCATTTAATTTATAATTTATTTCCTAATATTTAAAACTTTAAAATCAACTTAAAAAATTATTATTAAATTTTGTTTCTTATTTGAATGTATTAAGCCTTAACTTTGACTATCGTGTATCAACCAAAATTTTCCATAAGATTTTCTATTCTCTTTATGTAGTACTTTTGCTCCACTTTTGAATTTATATAAGGAACACTTGCCCCTAGTATGAAGGCATCAATGTACATATGGCTATATGCAATTTAAAAATTCTCTAATCTTTTGTCTCTTTTTTCTTCGTCTAGGTAACTGAAAGCATATTGCGCATGGAGGAGATTAATCGAAAACCTTAGTGCTTGTACTTTAATCGATATGAATCTTGCAGTAGGTCAACTTCATGTCGATTTAGCATGTTCAAGAATTGTGAACCTCAATATTATGTTCAAATTCTGGTGTGTTGGTTCTCTGATGTCGCTATTGCGAGAACTAGCCTCGTAATTGCGAACATGGTAGGGGAAGATCAGGTATCGCAATTGCGAAGTATGGGTCGGGGTAGGATAGTTCGAATTTGCAAAGTTTTTCTGGCATTTGCGAGGAGGACAGACTTCACATTTGCGAAGTCTGTGTCGTAATTGCGACATCTCCTCAGTGTGTCAGTGGTTACAATTACGAGCCTTTCTTTGCAATTGTGAACCCAGTGTCGCAAATGTGACACCTGCAACTGAATATAAGGGCTGGGAGTCAGGATTTTATCTCATTTTAGAACCTTAGACTCGGTAGGAGGCGATTTGGAGAAGGACTTTTCATCAACAAATATTGGATAAGTGATTCTAATCAATTTCTAACGATATTTCATGATTATATCTTAGATTTAACATCAGATTTATGTGAATCAAAAAGGAAATTTGGGGATTTTTATCAAGTTTTGAAAAAAAATGAAGATTTGAGTTTGAGAGTCGATTTGGACTCGGATTTAAAAACAAAATACATATATGGACTCATGGGGTTATGGGTAGTCGGAATTTACCCTTGGGCACGGGTTTTGACCGGGCGAGCCCGGTATTGACTTTTATTGACTTTTTGAAAAATGTGTAAAAATTATAGCTTTATCTATTGTAATTGGTTTCTCTTGCATTGTTTGATGTTATTAAGTCATTTTTGGTTAGATTTGAGCCGTGTGGAGGCGACTTTTAAGGAAAAAAGCTATTTTCGAGGGTTGAGTTGGCCTAGTTGAGGTATGTATCTTACCTAACTTTGTGTGGGGAACTACCCGTTAGGATTTGAGTTAATTGTGCTATTTGTGCTATGTGGATGACGTGTACGCGAGGTGACGAGTACGTACACGGGCTATATGTGGTATTTGACTGGTTTAGTTTATTCAGTCTTTTTCCATGCCTTTAATTGAATTGTCATAACATGTTACATCTTTCATTGTTAGTCTACTCTTACATGTATTAATCTATTCTTACATGCTTATTTGATGTTGTTAGCACTTGTTCTACCCATTACTTATTATATTTGCTCTCATATGCTTTAGTTGAAGTTGTTACTTTCGTTATTGCCTTGTTACCTCTTTATTGTTGAATTACTCTTACTTAAAGTTGTTATTTCGTGGGAATTATCTTTTTTGGGTTATTGACGTTGAAGTGGTGAAAGCTATTATCACATTGAGGTTGAAGTTGTTGATTTTTGATATATCTTCTCTTGTTGAGTATTTCTCATTCATTATGTCATTATTGGGATTCTTGTACACATTGTGATTGAGCCATGGGCTATTTATTGTAGAAACTTTGGTATTGTTGATTTTGGCAAGTTGTGGCATATGGGCACTTATGGTACGAGTTGTTGTTGTTTTGTGATATTGATACGCATGCGGTTGTATAAGGATAGGGGTTGATACATATGTGGTAAGATAAGGTGGGCTTGATGCGTGTGTTGCTAGTAAGGGAATTACTTGAAGCCACGCGGTGAGATAAAGTGGGCTATAACGCGTGTAGCTATTTCGGAAAAAGTAATTTTCAAAACTAAATGTAAGGCTCACGCGGTGATATAAGGAAAGATTGTGATTGAAATTGTGAAATGTGAATACGAGGCGGTACCTCGGTTGTAAATCTTGTTGTACGTTCCATGTTGAAAGAGTCTTGTTGGTTGAACAGTTCTTGTTATTTCTTCACTTTTTTACTTGTAATTATCTGTATTTGTCTTCTTGTTGTTTCATCATGTGTTTACTCCTAGTTGCCTCTACTGCTTAAATTTCCGTTGTTAGCTTACCTTATTAAAATGTTTACTTATCATTTACTTATTCGTTTCCCATATTTAGATTATGTTATACTCTGTTTAGTTTCTTTTCTCCTAGTAGGTGTCTTGACCTGGCCTCGTCACTAATCTACCGAGGTAACCAATCGAAACCATACCTCTAAAGACATCATCTAGTGCATCAGCCTCAGTCCAACCAGGAAAAGCATAACAATGGGCCTGACCTCTCCCTCTAGGATGACCTCTACCCGCCTGACCTCCACCCCTAGCTGGTAGTACATGTATAGCAGCAACTGGAGCGGAACTCACAGCCTGAATACCCTGTTGTGAGACATTCGTTCGGACTCTGGGACAATCTCTTACCATGTGGCTTGTATCCCCACACTCAAAGCAGCCTCTCCGCTGACGTGGCTGTGGAAGCTGTCTGGTACGGGTACTCTGGGACCTATGGATATCTGCAACACCACGTGAAGCCTGAAGTGCAAACTGATCTAGCTGACCCACAAAATCTTTACCATGACGCGCCCTACCTGCAAAATAGGGATCAGTAGATCTTCATGGTCCACGAGGCCTCTTAGCCTCCCTGTCCTCTCTCTCCTGGACCCGCATACCCTCCAACCTGCTAGCGATATCCACAACCTACTGAAATGGAGTATCCATCTCAAACTCTCGATCCATGCTGAACCTAATACCATAACTGAGCCCCTCGATAAATATGAGGACTCACTCTCTAACTATAGAAACCAAAGTAGGTGTGTGACAGGACAACTCACTGAATATGATGGCGTAGTCATAGTTCCCTGATGCAGCTGCTCAAACTCTGTGTGCCAAGCATCCCGGAGGGTCTGGGGAACAAACTCACATCTCTAAAAATTGAGTCCAAGTGAGTGGGGCTGCATCAACTGGCCTACCCTCCTTGTAAGCCTGTCACCACCGGTAAGATGCCCCTGACGCAACTCCGTTCGTCTCCACAAAATCCATGATGCGAAGAATACGGTTGCACTTGTCTAGAAAACCCTGCGCATCCTCACTAACTGTGCCACTGTAAGTAAGAGGGTGATACTTCTTGAACCTCTCAAGTCTCAGCTGCTCCTCCTCAGATGCCTATGGCCTGACCTCGGGCTAAATCGGAACAACAGGTTGTACCGGCATAACACCCGGAACCTGACCAATGTGAACCCGCTGCTATGGACTGCGGGCGGTGGGAGTCTGAGCTCTTCCCCCCGATCTGTGAAGTAGTTGGTGCAGTTAAAACCAATCTCTCCTGAGCCAATGTACCAAACATGCTCAGGACTGCGCTAAATTCTCCTGAAGTCCAGGGGTAACAACAAGCGCCTCCGGTGCGTGTCCCCCAACCGGAGCTACTAGTGGCTCCTCAATTTCTGCTCTGGCAGGTGCTCTAGCTCTAGCATGTACTCCTCCTCGGCCTCCGCCTCTACCCCGGCCCCTAGCAACACCAGCTCTAGGGGCAGCATCATCAGGAACTGCAGCTCGTGTTCTCAGCATCTATGAGAGAATAGAGTGTGAAAGGTTTAAACTCTGAAATCAATAACTTGCATGATACGAATGAATGAAGTGAAGTTTTCTAATAATTCCGTAGCCTCTCGAAGATAAGTACATACGTCTCCATACCGATCTGCAAGACTCTACTAAACTTGCTTATGACTCGTAGCACCTATAAACCTAGAGCTCTGATACCAACTTATCACGACCCAAAATCCCTTCTTAGGATTCGTGATGGCACCTACTCCCTAGGACTATGTAAGCTTAACACATTGTGAGTTATTAAAAAATTTAAACCAGTTAATCATTAACCGGTAATTGCTATACGTAGCCAATAACCATCAATGGATGTACAATATCCCAAGACCGGTAGTACAATAAAAATAAACAGTAATAAAGTAAAACTCCAGAAGGTGACTCCGAGGCCTGCGAACGCGATGACAGGTATACCTTGAAGTCTCTGCAGCAATACACGACCAACTATCTAATGACCAGCATGCTCCGAGGTATCTGGATCTGCAAAAAATATGTAACAGCGTAGCATGAGTACACCACAACGGTACCAGTAAGTATCAAAACTAACCTCGATATAGTAGTGACGAGATACGATCAAGACACCTATTAGACATAATAACCTGTACAAGTATTGATATAAAACTAGCAAAGGAACGAATACCAATATAAAGCTAAACAAGGAAATAATTGACATTATAACACTAGCGCATGGAAAGTTGAAGCAACAAATAGCAACAAGGAGTAAATAGGTAATAACGTCGTAAAGTAATCAGAACACATTTAAAGTCCAAGTGAAACCAAGTAAGGAAAAATAAGTAACAACTAAATAGCCAACCGTTCTTACGCAAGGTTTACACAAGAATCACCCCGAGGTACCACACCTCATAATCATAATCTCGGGTCCCAAATAACGAATCATAATCGCTTGGCATCCCGTGCCCACATAATCAATCACAATCGATCGGACAACTCACTTGCCAATACCATTAACAATAACCTCATACCCGCACGAATAACTCACGTGCCAACAGTGACAATATCTCATATCCGCAGGAACAACTCACATGCAAACAATAACAATATCTCACCCTGAAGGCAGATATAATAGAGTACACGTACATGATCAATGGACATCAAGAATTATACTCTTGATTGATATAGGTGATAGATTATGGTGTATGCTTGTGCAAGTGTACTACCACAGCTCGAGTCAACAAGTAAGATCAGAGAAACCGAATAGCTCATTGGAAACAATACAACAAAAACCCATAATATGCACGACTCACACAAGATAAACACACCACCACACAAATATCATAAATGAAAATGCCCCCAGGCCATCACAAATTATCCCTGACATAGCCACATTGTCTCGCCGTGTGCACAACAATAAAGTAAATGCCCACATTATCTCGCCACACGCGCATAATAATTATCTCACCTTATCTCGTCACATGCGCAAACCCTACATATCTCACCTTGTCACACCGTATGTGCAAATATCAATAATAATAATAGCACGAACAACGCACGTGGAAACACCCCGACAATCCTCTCAACAATCTCTCATGTACAAAAAATATAACAACACAATATAACAACTCGCACCATATGTGCTCATATACCACAATATTTTCATAACAACAATTTCAATACCATAACCACACACATCCCACAGCTCAACAACACCAAGTACAATAAGAACAATAATAACACGAGGGTACAACAAGTAAATCAACATAAGAATTACAATAACATAAGAAAACAGAAGAATGAGCTCAACAATGAAAGACATAATAAGTAACATTGACTTCAAGTAAGAGTAGTTTATCAATAAGAGAGATAACATGTAACATCGACTTCAAATATGAAAAATCAACTATGGAAGAGATAACATGTAACAATGACTTCAAATAAGAACCAATCGACTATGGAAGAGATAACATATAACAATGACTTCTATTAAGGATAATCAACTATGGAAGAGATAACATGTAACAATGACTTTAAATAAGAATAAATCAACTATGAAAGGGATAACATGACAATAAAGAGGCAACAACTCTAACTAAAAAATGTATGGGTATATTTGGCAATAAAAGATAGAACATGAACCAACAACTTCAAAGAGGGCATATAAGAGTAAATTTAATGATGGAGGATATAACATGATAGAATAATTTCAATTTAATGTACATAAGAAATCTAAGAGTTTATACAGGTAAAATTTTCATATATAAGGCCGTGTACACACTCGTCACCTCGTCTACACGTAATTCAAATAGTGTAAACACACCAATCCCTACGGGTACGAGGTATTACCCCCACAAAAGGTTAGGCAATATGCTTACCTCTAAAGTCCTTAATCAATACTCAAAAATAGATTTTCCTTTACAATTCACCTCCGCTCAGCTAAAATCTATCCAAAATTAACTTAATAACATCAAATAATGCAAGAGAAATTAATTCCAATAAGTAAAGTTATGACCTTTGCACAATTTCTCAAAAGTCAACAAAAGTTAACCCCAGGCCTGCCCAGTCAAAATCCGGGTCCAAGGGTAGATTACGACTACCCATAATCCCACGAGTCCATAGTTGTATTTTGTTTCAAAATAGGAGTCCAATTCGACTCTCAAATATTAAATTTTTATTTTTCAAAACATAGACAAAATTTCCCAAAATTCCTCTTTGATTCTCAAAATGTTGATGTTAAATCTCATATATAATCATATAAAATAGTTGGAAATTGATCAAAATTACTTACCTAATTGTAACGATCCGACCGGTCGTTTTGAGAATTAGCGTCCCGTTCGGTGACTTAAGGTCTCGAGTAACTCGTGTTATATATTATGACTTGCGTGTGTGGTCGAGTTTGGTTTTTGAATGATTCAGGATTGATTTGGAAAGATGATTCTTCTTTTAGAATCTTAAGCGAAAAGAGTTGGCCAGAGTTTGACTTTTGTAAAGACGACTCTGAAATGGTGTTTTGATGATTCAAATAGCTTCGTTTGGTGATTTTGGACTTAGGCGTATGCCCGGATTTGAATTTGGAGGTCCGTAGGTTGATTTGATATATTTTGGCAAAAATTGAAAAGTTGAAAGTTTGGAAGGTTGAGAGATTTGAACGGGAGTTGAATCTGTGAATATCGGGCTCAAATTGAGATTCCGAGAGTTGGAATAGCTCTGTTATGTCATTTGGGACTTACATGCAAAATTTGAGGTTATTTCGAGTTGATTTGATATGATTCGGCGCGAGTTATAAAAGTTGAAAGTTTATAAGTTCATTATGTTCGATTTGAGGTGCGATTCCTAGTTTTGATATTTTTTGATGTGATTTGAGGCCTCGAGCAGTTCCGCGTTATGTTACGGAACTTGTTGGTATGTTCGGACGGGGTCCCGAGGGGCTCGGGTGAATTGC